>JBBPNO010000243.1:0-35109 GCA_038090915.1 Boletus eberwhitei
CACTTCATCCGAATTCGGGGATTAAACTATCCGTCGCAGTCTGGCCACTGCATGGTATGACTCCACGCTTGTACGCCAAGACAGTTGTTCACAAGGCCGGTTAGCATAAAGCTTCACGATGAGGCGAGTACTACGCAGCCTCGTAACTCGTTCTCACCACCTGTATTCGCTTACTATTGTGTCGTACACTTCCTGTAGCTTCGCCGAGAGATAGTTCAAGTCAACCTTCCATCAGTGCCTCACGGGCGCGCCCATTGCGATTCATCCGTTAGGATCATCGGGGGCCATTGGGACCCCCACGCCCCCTTGTGCATTATTGCCAGTGGGTCATGCTTGAAAAAAAATCATTGCCCCCACTCACTCAGTGTCATGACGCCTAGGGCTAGGCTCGCTCTTATCTGTCTCTGATTGTTTTCTTGCTTGTTGTCTTGCCTGTTATGGGTTTTTGTTCCCGTCCTGCCTATTGACTTTTTCGTTACTCATGGCTCGCTAGCATCCGCGGTTCACATCCCCTGCATCGCTTATTGGGTCAATTTGATAGATCCGCATAGCTCGGCGCGAAAACGCTGACTGAAGCCACACCAGCATGTGTACTCCTTTTCGCTTTCCCATTCGCCCGGATGTAGCAGTCGTCCGTTCAGATTCGGAGAGACATTGCCCTGAATCCATCAGTACTGAGGCAGTACTCAGGGGATGTAGACGATCCCTCGCACAGTTTCACACCCGCTGACTTGATTGGAGTCCAAGTTTATCTCTTCCTGTGTGTCTTTCCCCATCTCGTGGCCTCTAAAGTTGTATCTCATAAATAATGTCGAGCAGTGCAGCTGGTTCGTAACCTTTACTCTAACCCTTTTTCTTTTTCTTCTTTTTCTCCGGCGATGATAATTTCACTTTCCGTCATCGCCTTTGTTTTCCTTTTCTGTGCTCAGGCAGCATCACGTCCCTTCTCGTATACGAATCACATTCATGTTCCCCTCCTCAGACGCAGCAACGTTTCTGACCGCGTAGCCAATCTTCCAAAGGTCGTGAATGCGATCAAACACAGATATGGAGTTGCCAACACAAATACGAAGAGGTTGGGAGCAGCCAATTCCAGTTACATTCCACTGTCTGACCAGGTATGTCACTTCCGGTTCCCCGCCTCACATGATATCCATATTACAATTTGCAGCAAAGTGACGTCGGTTATTCAGGTGTTGTGAGCATAGGAACGCCGTACGTCTCTGTATCGAGTCAATTCCATTTTTCGCTAATCGACGTCTTTGCCAGGGCCCAAGACTTTAACGTGATTCTTGATACTGGTGAGTCCGGAGTTTATCTATACCTCGAATGTCTTCTGATTCGTACCTAGGATCCTCTGATCTATGGGTGGCCACTACTGGCTGTACAACGTGCACGTCCGGCGTTCCCCTCTTCAACCCTTCGAAGTCTTCAACCTACAAGAATACTACTTCCCCACTTAGCATCGAGTATGGATCCGGCGTCGTGAACGGCTATATCTCTGAGGACACCGTCACCTTTGGAGGCTTCACTCTGCAAAATCAGCGATTCCGTGCGCATCTTTCCGATATCCTGATGATCGGTCTTCACTATTGTCTCCAGTTTCCGTTGATACCGCGGCGACCTCGAGTGACCTGCTCAAAGATGGCTTGTCAGGCATCATGGGACTCGGATTCCCACTCGGCTCGGCGTCCCATACAACATCATTTTGGCAGGCACTGTACGACCAGAATTGGTTGTCTCAGCCCATGTTTGGATTTTACCTCGAACGCCACGTCAATCAGGTTGACAAAGCGGACACTGCGCCTGGAGGCACTCTCACGCTTTGAGGCACTAATGATAGTTTGTACACTGGCAATATCGAGTTCATCAATATGCCGAATGGTATTACGCCTTCTTATTGGCTCCAGCAGGTCCAGAGTGAGTGTTTTGCCCGTGGCCATTCCCCGATTAAATCGTCTTGCTGTTTCTCAGCTCTGACCGTCCAAGGCACGTCGATCAGCATTCCAAGCAATAATGGCCTCGCTGCGATCGACACCGGTACTAGCCTCATCGCGGCGCCAAGTTCCGTTGCCAAGGAAATCTGGGATAAAGTTCCTGGCTCCCTCCCATTGACCGGTAAATACCAGGGCATGTACGCATTCCGTACGTATCCCATTAGCTTTATTCCTACACAGCATTATCTCTCATGCGATTTCGTCTGGTATGCAGCGTGCACCACCGACGTCAATATCTCCATATCTTTCGGTGGTACCACGTGGGCCATCAATGCCGCCGACATGAACTTTGGCACGATCGACGTTCAATCGGGCCAGATGTGTATCGGTGGTATATTCGACATGCCCGCAGTTGATCTGGGTGGTTCCTCTCTTCCCACTTGGGTCATAGGGGACGTCTTCCTGAAGAACGTGTACTCTGTGTTTCGAGCGGAACCCCCTGCTGTCGGGTTTGCGCAACTCGCGAGCGGCCTGGGGAATCAGGGTGGGTAATCCTCTCTTCCGTTGGCCCTTGTCGACTTTTTGCGAATTGCTGAATCTGCGTCTGGTGTACTGGTGTTTTCAGGTGGCTCGAGCACATCTGGCAGCGTCGGTGGTCCGCTCCCCCCAGCGTCGCTGCGCCTCGTCATACTTCTCTTCGCATGGTACTCCATCATGACATGAACGCAAACGCGTACGGGGTACATCCCACGACACACTCCCCGTTGGACGAACACGCATGGACTTGACGATTTTCACATATGTCTTCCCATTCACCGTATGCGTCATTCCTTACCAATAATCTTAGATCCTAGGTAACATCCACCCCCTCCACCTTCCTTTTGGGACGCGTTTCATGGACTCTCTTGTATCTGCTCTCCGAACGTTCACCTCTCCCTGACTTTATTTATTTTATTCGGACGCATGCGTCATTAATCACGGTTCATACAAAGCTATTGTATAGCAGAATGTACGAGGTAATAATGCATACGATGAAGATCAAGGTTTTTCGTGGCCCCGCTTGTGAATCTGAGACGGTAGGCCTACACCTGAAATTCTACAGTCATCTAATCCCTCTACTCTAGCAACCTGTTGTTACTACCAAGAAGCGGAAGAAAGCCGCACTCGTGGGCGCTGCAGCTGATCATGTAGTTCCGTCATCCTGAACTAACATCAAGAGAGCGCCGACACCACCGATCCATTTCATGCCTGGTGACTACAATATTCTAGGAGAAGGACGAGATCAGTAGTCGAGCAGCGCATAGGCTGAGATTACATGAAAGGACGACGGTCGCAGGTGATACAGATACATACATTCATAGGAAATCCACAAATAACACTAATGGTATAAATGATCACAACTTCTTGCTGATTTTCCCCCACAAAAAACCGACCACTGGCCCGTCGTCACCTGTTTAGTAGAGGTACGTGACGACGAGGCTATCATTGCTGGGGGTGACGGACGTGCGAGGTTCCCGGGTCGAATCAAGGATCCGATAAATAGTAGCATTAAGCGGGTTATAGTCGATCCCACTGGAGCTAGCGGCAGTAGCGTCAGTGAAGGTCACGCTCCCAAAGTTCGCGAGGGGAAGGTTATTCTTATTCCCGTTCTCAAAACGTCCGACCTTCCACTCGGCATTGTTCCAGCAAGACAGAGGGTCAGCTGCAGAAGAGCCAACATCGAGTTCATGCCTGATGTTCTGGCCGGCGGACCGATTGTCAATGCGCGCTATTGCAGAAAGCGCAGAGGTCGTAATGATAGAAAGTGTGATAACGTTATCAGGATGGATGACGAAGCCAGGGAAGTCGTTGATGGGGGAACTAGTGTTCGACCTGAACCAGGCTGTTCAATGCACGAACGATGAAAACCAATTCAGACTGAAATTCCAACGTCTCTTACCATTGTACGAGACCCCTCTATCTGTGATCTTGACATCGATACCAGCCAGGAACACATCCGAGCAGGCGTAATTGCCGATACCAATCCAAATAGAGAGACCACTGCCAGCGACGCCTGAAGTGTTGGGGAAGGTGAAGGTAGCGGTGACAGAGTTGAAAGCTCCCTGTCGGCAAAAAAAAAAAAAATTGAGATCGAACATGATTGTGGACCATGGAGATGATACGAACGTTATTCTCAGCCACAACAGCACCAGCCCAGCTGCTCGGGGTGGAGATGTCAGCGTGCCATTCGACACTGCCGAGGGGTTCAAGTTGTGACATGGGATTCTCGTCACTGCGAGTAAGGCGATCCCCCAGTTGAGAGGAAGGAAGAGCCAGAACTGCTGAGGCAAGCAAAAAGTTGCTGAGAAGGGCGAACCTGGAGATCATAGCGGGGAGTTATGAATCGTTGATACAACAAGAGCCTGAGAGCCTGAGAGAGAGAGAGACAGCATCACGCAACCTTTATGCGCTCGGCACACCTCCTAGGACATCGTAAACATGTTTTATCGGTGACAGGTGCACAGTGCAAGGAATTGAACGGGTTGGTACTGAGGAAACCATCGTATCAATGTCAATCATGAGAACATACCATGTGCCTCCATCTTCGCTTTAGATTGACTCGCTGGGCTCGATGGGAAAGCTAAAAGCTGGAGACTGGTCCGGGGACGGGCCACGCGGGTTGGTTATCTGGGCAGCTCCAGAAGGTTACCAGACAAATATAGTAAACATCAGGTTAGCACATGGATACTGGACGTGGCCGCACTTGGAGACGTTTCAAGTTCATGACATACTTTTGAGCCTTAGTGACGCTATCGCCAGACTGTGTGATGTGGCGCTGTTCAACATGCTAATTGATCGACGTGCATGTCCTGAACTTGAGCGGTCACTACAGAAGAGTCGAAAACGAAAACACTTTTGAGCAGTAGTTTGAACTGTTACTGGGGCAGACGGCAGTAATGCTGACAGGTTTAGGCGCATCAAGGTTTTGTCAGTTTACAAATAAATATCAACAGTGCAATCTTCAAGCTAGGGGACTCTTAAATTCGTGAAATGTCCTCATAGTTCTCGTTCAAGTTCGGCACTCTCATGAAGAGGGAGAGCACTGTGTCCGTGAGTGTAGCTATGGCGGGTTTCCCCGGACGTTGCTCCCCTTTGCGACCGAGGTAAGCGAACGATGGTTTCCTTTGATGACGCTGGACTGTGGTGCTGACCCAACCCTTAGCCTGACGATGTGAAGGCGATAGAGAATGGAGTTTTGACGGTGACGTTCCCAAAGGCTACTCCCGAAAAACAAGCACAACGCATTACCATTCAGTAAATGCATCATCCCTTCGTGACTGGACTCGACATGTTGCCATGCAAGCGATGTAGCATACATGTTCCAGGTGTATAAGTATCATGTACACGAACTGATATTGCGCGGATGTGTAAAGTACGTTCATTCATGGATTGAACGCTATGGCTAGGTACTGTTCATGTGTCCCGTTTTTCGCAGCGATGGATAAAATTGGTAAGATGAATATTCACTTCATTCCACAAGGGTGGTACTGTGTCTTTCTCCTGCGCATATAATATGTTCATCGTCCATGCCTTTACATGCAACCGTTCGAGGAATGCGTCTCGCTGTTTCTCAGCTCTGAAGATCTGACGGTCCAAGGCAGGTCGATCAGCATTCCAAGCAACAATGGCCTCGCTGCAATTGATACTGGTGCTAGCCTCCAAGTTCCGTTGCCAAGGAAATCTGGAATAAAGTTCCTGGCTCCCTCCCATTGACCGGTAAATACCAGGGCATGTACGCATTCCGTATGTATCCCATTAGCTTTATTCCTACACAGCATTATCTCTCATGTGATTTCGTCTGGTATGCAGCATGCACCACCGACGTCAATATCTCCATATCATTCGGTGGTACCACATGGGCCATCAATGCCGCCGACATGAACTTTGGCACGATCAACCTTCAATCGGGCCAGATGTGTATCGGTGGTATATTTGACATGCCCACAGTTGATCTGGGTGGTTCCTCTCTTCCCACTTGGGTCATAGGGGACGTCTTCCTGAAGAACGTGTACTCTGTGTTTCGAGCGGAACCCCCTGCTGTCGGGTTTGCGTAACTCGTGAGCGGCCTGGAGAATCCGGGTGGGTGATCCTCTCTTCCGTTGGCCTTTGTCGACTTTTTGCGATGTGCTGAATCTGCGTCTGGTGTACTGGTGTTTTCAGGCGACTCGAGCACATGTGGCAGTGTCGGTCCCCTCCCCCCAGTGTCACTGCGCCTCGTCATACTTATCTTCGCATGGTACTCCATCATGACATGAATGCAAACGTGTACAGGGTACGCCCCACGACGCCCCCCTGCTGGACGAACACGCATGGACTTCGTTTTATGGACTCTTGTATCTGCTCTCTGAACGTTCACCTCCCCTGATTTTATTCATTTTGTTTGGACACATGCATCATTAATCACGGTTCATGCAAAGCAATTGTACGGTAGAAAGTACAAGGTGATAATGCATACGATGAAGATCAAGGTTTTTCGTGGCCCAAATTGTGAATCTGAGACGGTGAGCCTACACCTGAAATTCTACATTTATCTAATTCCTCTACTCTAGCAACCTGTTGTTCCTGAAGAAAGCCGCACTCGTGGGTGCTGCAGCTGATCATGTAGTTCCCCCATCCTGAACTAGCATCAAGAGAGTGCCGACAATACCGATCGGTCTGATGCACGGTATCATCCATCTCATGCCTGGGGACTACAGTATTCTAGGAGAAGGACAAGATCACTAGTCGAGCAGTGCATAGGCTGAGATTACATGAAAGGACGCTGGTCGCAGGTGATACAGATACATACATTCATAGGAAATCCACAAATAACACTAATGGTATAAATGATCACAACTTCTTGCTGATTTTCCCCACGAAAAACCGACCACTGGCCCGTCGTCGCCTATTCAGCGGAGGTACGTGACGACGAGGCTATCTTTGCCAGGGGTGGCGGATGCGTGAGGAGGATTTCTGGGCAAATCAGCGATCTGATAAAGGGTAGCATTAAGCGGGTTGTAGTCGATGCCACTGGAGCTAGCGGCAGTAGCGTCAGTGAAGGTCACACTGCTAAAGTTCGCGAGGGGAGGGCTATTCCCTTCCCCAAAGTATCCGACGCTCCACTCGACATTGTTCCAGCAAGTAGGAGAGGCAGCTGCAGAAGAGCCAACATCAAGTTCCTGCCTGATATTCTGGAGAATGGTCTGATTGTCAATGATCACTACAGCAGAAAGCGTAGAAGTCGTAGAAGTCGTAGTGATGGAAATCGTGATAACATTATCAGGATTGATGGTGAAGCCAGGGAAGTTATTAATGAGGGAGCTAGTGTTCGACTGGAACCAAGCTGTTCAATGCACGAATGATGAAAATCAATTCAGACTGAAAATCCAACATCTCTCACCATTGTATGAGACCCCTCTATCTGTGATCTTGACATTGATACCAGCCAGGAACACATCCAAGCAGGCACGATTGCCGATACCAACCCAAATAAAGAAACCACTGTCAATGCTGCCTGAAGGGGTGGGGACAGTGAAGGTAGCGGTGGCATAGTTGAAAGCTCCCTGTCGGCAGAAAAAAATGAGATCGAACATGATTGTGGATCATGGGGATGATACGAACGTTATCAGTCACGACAGCACCAGCCCAGTTGCTCAAGGGGGTGTCAGCATGTGATTCAACATTGCTGAGAGGTTGTGACTGGAAATTCTCGTCACTGCGAGTAAGGTGATCCCCCAGCCGAGAGGAAGGAATAGCCAAAGCCGCAGAGGCGAGCAAAAAGTTGCTGAGAAGGGCAAACCTGGGGATCATGGTGGAGAGTTGTGAATCGTTGATACAACGAGAGCCTGAGAACCTGAAAGGAAGAGAGAGAAAGGGAAAGAGCATCATGCAACCTTTATGGGCTCGGCACACCTCCTGGGACATCGCAAACATGTTTTATCGGTGACAGGTGCACAGGGCAAGGAATTAAATGGGTCGATACTGAGGAAGCCATCAGATTCCCCAGGGAGAACATACGTATCAATGTCACTCATGAGAATGTACCATGTGCCTCCATCTTCGCTTTAGATTGACTTACTGGGCTCGATGGGAAAACTAAAAGCTGGAGACTGGTCCGGGGACGGGCCATGCAGGTTGGTTATCTGGGCAGCTCCAAAAGGTTACCAGAAAAATACTGTAAACATCGGGTTAGCACATGGATGCTGGATGTAGCCGTACTTGGAGATGTTTCATGGCATGCGTTGGAGCCGTACCCAGTGCCACAATCGCCACAGACTGTGTGATGTGGCGCTGTTCAACATGCTAATTGATCAACGTGCATATCCTGAACTTGAGCGGTCACTGCAGAAGAGTTGAAAATGAAAACACCTTTGAAAAGTAGTCTGAACCTTTACTTTCTGGGGCAGTGGCAGCAATACTGACACATTGCCGCAGAGTCCATGAGTGTAGCTATGGCGGGCTCTCCTGGACGTTGCAGCTCCCCTTTGTGACCGAGGTAAGCGAACAATAATTTCTTTGATGACGCTGGACTGTGGTGCTGACCCAACCCTTGGCCTGACAATGTGAAGGCCAAGATGGAGTTTGGAGTTTGACGGTGACAGTTCCAAAGGCTACTCCCGAAAAACAAGCACAACGCATTACCATCAGTAAAGGCATCATCCCTTCATGGCTGGACTCGACATGTTGCTTTGCAATCAATGTAGCATACTGTACATGTTCCAGGTGTATAAGTATAAATACTGTAATGACGTTTGAACGCCATTCATACCGAATCATACAAACTGATTGTTACAATTTTACTCCTTCATCCTCGTATCCTTCTCTTCTCCTATTTCTCCTACGTACGAACCTGGAGACACACCTCAGTTTCTAGCGTTCACTTCTTACTCCTAGTTTCTCCTAACACCATTCTTCTCATACTCCTTTAGTCAGACCATAGCCTCCTCTGTCGTTTCTCTCGCAACGACACGTGATCCCTTTTCCATCAAGTTCTCTTCAATTCCTTCTATGACATCATCTTCATTCCATCCTATTCTCTCTCGTTCCTTTCTCTTCCTTTCTTGGCATTCGCTTGCTGGTCCGTGCGCATTCCTTCTACCTATAAATAGTAGGTAGTTCCCTCTATGTACTGTACTCTTGGTCTACGCAATACAAGCGTATATTAAGTCTCATCCCTCAGTCCATCTAAGTCACTTCGAGGTTAGCTATTGCTAGCATATCCTTAGCCTTTAGCCTTTATCTCTTGCGAACTACAACATCGTAGACGTCGGTCTCTTCGTGAGCATCGCCTACGAGTGTTGTTTAGTATCGAGAGCTCCTTTGATACGCTTCGCGTAACACTGATATTGTGCGAATGTGAAAAGTACGTGCTTTGATGCAATTCATTCATGGATTGAATGCTATGGCTTAGCTAGGTAGTGTTCATGTGTCTCGTTTTTTTGCAGCAATGGATGGATAAAATTGGTGAGATGAATATTCACTTCATTCCACAAGTGGTAATTACTGTAATGTGTCTTTCTCCTGAGCATATAATATGTTCATCGTCCATGCCTTTACATGCAACCGTTCAAGGAATGGAAAGATTGCCTTCAGGATCAATGCAACTTGCTTGACATCGTCGATCAGTGAGTTTCCAAAAATGAGGTAGGAAACCATGCGGGTGCAAGCAATGCCGAGTGACAGTGTGGCATGCGGAGATGCCTATGAAAAAAGGTCACCGAAATTCAAGGCCATGTAATATGGGTGCGCACGGTGGACGTGTCTTCGGACACGCGATGATTTGCCACTGGATCTGGAGGACCCAAGTGCTTGCGTATGGTCTGACTCTCTTTCGACTGGCAAGCTGAATATTTGATGCTTCAAGTTTGCAACACGAATGTCGGTTGGTCGTGGTCAAGTACTCACCGTGCGGAGACCTTGAATGTTTGGATTTTACCTCGAACACTACATCAATCAGGTTGACAAAGCAGACATTGCGCCTGGAGGCACTCTCACTCTTGGAGATGGTGCTAGTTTGTACACTGGCAATGTCGAGTTCATCGATATGCTGAATGGTATTATTGGCTCCAGCAGGTCCAGAGTGAGTGTTTTGCCCGTGGTCATTCCCCAATTAAATCATCTTGCTGTTTCTTAGGTCGGTCAGTATTCCAAGCAACAATGGCCTCGTTGCAATCGACACTGGTACTAGCATTCAGTTCCATTGTCAAGGAAATCCGGAATAAAGTTCCTGGCTCCCTCCCATTGACCGGTAAATACCAGGGCATGTACTCATTCCGTACATATCCCATTAGCTTTATTCCTACACAGCATCATCTCTCATGCATTTTCATCTGGTATGCAGCATGCACCACTGACGTCAATATCTCCATATCTTTCGGTGGTACCACATGGGCCATCAATGCCGCCGACATGAACTTTGGCACGATCAACCTTCAATCGGGCCAGATGTGTATCAGTGGTATGTTCGACATGCCTGTGGCCGATCTGGGTGGCTCCTCTCTTCCCGCTTGGGTCACAGGGGACGTCTTCCTGAAGAACATGTATTTTGTCTTTCGAGCGGAACCTCCCTCTGTCGGGTTTGCGCAATTCGCGAGCAGCCTGGAGAATCCAGGTGGGTGATCCTCTCTTCCATTGGCCTTTGTCGACTTTTTGCGATCTGCTGAATCTGCGTCTGGTGTGCTGGTGTCTTCGGGCGGCTCGAGTACATCTGGCAGTGTCGGTGGTCCCCTCCCCCCAGTGCCACTACACCTCGTCATACTTCTCCTCGCATGGTACTTCATACATCCCACGACACACCCCACTGGACGAACATGCATGGACTTGACGATTTTCGCATCTGTCTTCCTAGTCACCGTATGCGCCACTCCTTATCAATAATCTTAGCTCCTAGATAATATCCACCTCCTGCACCTTCCTTTTGGGACGCGTTTTATGGACTCTCTTGCATCTGCCCTCTGAACGTTCACCTCCCCCTGAATTTATTTATTTTATTTGGACACATGCGTCATTAATCATGGTTCATACAAAGCAATTGCACAGTAGAATGTACGAGGCAATAATGCATACGATGAAGATCAAGGTTTTTCGTGGCCCCACCCGTGAATCTGAGACAGTGAGCCTACGCCTGAAATTCTACATTTATCTAATTCCTCTACTCCAGCAAACTGTTGTTACCAAGAAGCAGAGAAAGGTGCACTCATGGATGCTGCAGCTGATCATGTAGTTCCGTCATCCTCGCTTAACTAACCATCAAGAAAGCGCCGACACCACCGATCGGTCTGATACACGGTGTTATTATAAAGGCAGTGTAGATTACTGCCTGGGGACTACAATATTCTAGGGAAAGGACGAGACCACTAGCCAAGCAGCGCACAGGCTGAGATTGCATGAAAGGACGCCAGTGATTTGAACCAGAGTGACACAGCCGATAGGTTGGTTGAACTACCGGCTCCCAAGCCTGCCCCACAGGTGATACATACATTCGTAGGAAATCCACAAATAACACTAACAGTATAAATGATCACAACTTCTTGCTGATTTTCCCCACAAATAACGACCACTGGCCCGTCGTCGCCTGTTTAGAGGAGCTTGACAATAAGGCTATCTTCGCCGAGGGCAACGGACGTGAGGGGTATCCAGGTTGAATCAAGGATCTGATAAGCAGTAGCATTAGGGAGGTTGTAGTCAATGCCACTGGAGCTAGCAGCAGTTGCGTCAGTGAAGGTCACACTGCTAAAATTCGCGAGGGGAAGGTTATCCTCTTTTTCAAAATGTCCAACGCTCCACTCGGCATTGTTCCAGCAAGATAGAGGGTCAACTGCAGAAGAGCCAACATCAAGTTCCTGCCTGATATTCCGGAGAATGGTCTGATTGTCAATGATCACTACAGCAGAAAGCGTAGAAGTCGTAGTGATGGAAATCGTGATAACATCAGTAGGATTGATGGTAAAGCCAGGGAAGTTATTGATGTGGGAGCTAGTGTTTGACTGGCACCAAGCTGTTCAATGCACAAATGATGAAAATCAATTCAGACTGAAAATCCAACATCTCTCACCATTGCATGAGACTCCTGTACCAGTGATCTTGACATCGATACCAGCCAGGAACACATCCGAGCAGGTGTAGTAATTGCCGATACCAACCCAAATAGAGAAACCACTGCCAACGCTGCCCGAAGGGGTGGGGACAGTGAAGGTGGCGGTGGCATAGTTGAAAGCTCCCTGACAGTAGAAAAAATGAGATCGAGCATGATTGCACACCATGTGGATGATACGAACATTATCAGTCACGGCAGCACCAGCCCAGCTGTTCGAGGGGGTGCCAGCACGCAACTCAACACTGCTGAGGGGTTGTGACTGGGGATTCTCGTCACTGCGAGTAAGGCAATCCCCCAGCTGAGAGGAGGGAACAGCCAGAACTGCAGAGGCGAGCAAAAAGTTGCCGAGAAGGGCGAACCTGGAAATCATGGCGGGGAGTTGTGAATCGTCAATACAGTGAGAGCCTGAGAGCCTGAGAGAGAGAGAGAGAGAGAGAGAAAGAAAGAGAAACAGCATCATGCAACCTTTATGCGCTCGGCACACCTCCTGGGACATCACAAACATGTTTTATCGGTGACAAGTGCACGGGGCAAGGAATTAGATGGAGGAAGCCATCAGATTCCCCAGGGAGAACATATGTATTAATTTCATTCATGAGAACGTATCATGTGCCTCCATCTTCGCTTTAGATTGACTCACTGGGCTCGATGGGAAGCTAAAAGCTGGAGACTGGTCCGGGGACGGGCCACGCAGGTTGGTTATCTGGGCAGCTCCAGAAGGTTACCAGACAAATATAGTAAACATCGGGTTAGCACATGGATATTGGACGTGGCCGTACTTGGAGACGTTTCAAGTTCGTGACATACTTTTGAGCCGTAGTGCCGCTATCGCCATAGACTGTGTGATGTGGCGCTGTTCAACATGCTAATTGATCGACGTGCATGCCCTAAACTTGAGCGGTCACTACAGAAGAGTCGAAAACGAAAACACCTTTGAACAGCGGTTGAACCTTTACTGGGCCAGGCGGCCGCGGCAGTCACAATGGCTGACACGTTGCTGAAGATTTTGTCAGTTTACAAATAAATATCAACAGAGCAGTCTTCCAAAGGGATTCTAGATTTCGCGAAACGTCCTCATAGTTCTCGTTCGGTCTGTACAACACAGCGATGGGTCGCTGTTATGCTATATAAACGGCCTGTACGAGGACGTTTGACTCCTCCTGTCGTGTTACCATTTGACATTTCTCCTGACATTGCTTTTTTTCCGTCAGGATGGACGTTCTCGAGTCCAAAGACACCAACATCGTGACAACCACGTTTGAGCTGCCCGGCATGACACCCGACGACATCACCATCGATGTTCACCAGAACCGTCTCACGATTGCCGGTGAGACGAGACGATCTCACTCCCATGAAGAGGGAGGGTGCTGTGTCCGTGAGCGAAGCTATGGCGGGTTCTCCAGGATGTTGCAGCTCCCCTTGCGACCAAGGTAAGCGTACGATGGTTTCTGTGATGACGCTGGACTGTGGTGCTGCACTGCTGACCTAATGCTTAGCCTGACGATGTGAAGGCCAAGATGGAGAATGGTGTCTTGACGGTGACGTTCCCAAAGGCGACTCCCGAACAACAAGCACAACGCATTACCATTCAGTAAATGCATCATCTCTTCGTGACTGGACACATGTTCCAGGTGTATAAGTATAGCGTTATAATGATGACATTTGAAAGCCATTCACACGAACCGATATTGCGCGAATGTGAACAGTACGTGCTCTAATGCAATTCTTCGTGGAATTAAACGCCTGTGGTTTAGGTACTGTTAGTGTTGTCTCTCGTTTTCGCAGCGATGGATAAATTCTTTGAGATGAACATTCACCCCATTCCACAAGGGTGGCACCGTGTCTTTCTCCCGAGCATATAATATGTTCATCGTCCATGGCTTCACATACAATCGTTCGAGAGACGGAAAGACTGCTTTCAGGATCGGTGCGACTCGCTTGGCATCGTCGATCGGCGAGTTTCCAAAAACGAGGTAGGAAGTCATGCGGGTGCAAGCACCATCACAGGGATTATCGAGGTCAATCCAGGCCATGTTCCTCGTGTCGATCACGATGTCGAGCACCCGTAGGCGTTACATGCAACAACCATTCGAGATAGCGAAAGAGGACGGACAGTACCTCTGCTGCCCGACTGGTGGGTGCGACGATGAGAACATTTTACCTCGTCGTCTTGTTCAGCGCGGTCGCATCGGTTGTTTAGTATGTCGTCTAGCCCGCAATCGGGTGCGAGGACCGTATTTGAACGTCGTCGTCATCGTCGTCTTGTTCGGTTTGTTGATGATGTTTGTGTCGTCCGCTCTGATTGCCTTGTTCGTCTTCGCACAGCTCTCCAGGCCACCACTGTGTTCTCGTGTGGCAGCACTAGGGTGAGGAAGTCGCGCGCCGCCTTCAGTAGTTGGGACCGCCGTTTGCTCGGCAGAGAAGCGGAAGGAGAGACCAGGCCAAGGCCTCGCACCGGCGCATTTCGGGGCGCCCCTTCTCTCCAATTCGATAGCGCCGACGGGCCGTTCCCGGATATTGCGAGGTGGCTCTCCTCTATCAAGGAGGGGGTCGGCGAGGAGGGAGGGGTATAGTACTCTTCGTCTTCTTGCTCTTTCTCATCTTCGAAGACAAGAATCAGCCCGTAGTTACAACTGTACAATGTGTTCGGTTCCCGGTACGAGATTGGTATGATAGCGACTTGGCAGCGCTCGTGGAGCGGTTGGCGAGGTTTTTCGGGAAGACGAGGTAACAGAGGGGCGACCATGAGGAGGATGCGAACGTAAAAGGTTCAAAGGGTTCGGTGAAGAAGCAGCAAAGCGAACAGGTGAAGGACATTCGCAATTTTCATCAGATAAATAGAGATGTGGATGGTGGAATTATATGGCTGGGCATTGTGGATTGTCAAAGAAGTAGCATTAAGGTGGAATATGAAGGAGATTGTTCCACCCAACATTGTGGACTGGACTGCTTCAGAGAGGTTCAAAAGGGCATTGTAAGCTAGCCTCGAGGTCGGATTCTGGAGAGACATGCTAGATCGGAGTGGCATTGGTAAACTTGCTAGAGTCCATCCGGATGAAGCGTATATTCTAACTTTCATTTGCCGTTACTTACCTAGATGAGTTAACAATGCATCTTCGCACAAATACGAAGAGTCAATTCACCCCAACGTCAGTGGCGATCGTTCGTGCAGATGAACCGTGCGAGTTCGCTGGAGCTAAGTTACGATAATCGAGTAAACGAATCGTTACGGGATCGATTTTTCTCAACTTGCTGTGCGCCACAACTTGTGCTTATCTTGAATGTAACCGCGTGTATGCGTTCCATGCAGCTCCTGAATCTAGGCCCTGCCATGGTTCAAGTTGTTAGCGGTTTGGATCCGGAATTTCACATGTCACCTGGAGGGTTAGATGAAGTCGTGAATGTGCCAAATGTTGGGAACTGCCAGTGATGGTGACCCTTCTCATTAGTCAGAACAGCCATGCCCACCTCCCGGGGCTATGATACGTTAATCTAAACATAGTTGAATTAATTGACCGCATCATGAAACTGTCATAGAGGTTTTTCAAACCTTTCCTCAATGGTTCTCTGGATGATCAATGACGAATTCCATGGGAGCGGGTGGAGAGAAGAGAGTAAAAGGATGCAGAACATCAGCATTTCACATCATGAGGTTAATTTCGAATTCGGAACCACGTTGCACATACCAACCAACTTTGTTTCTCGCACTGCCTCGCACATCCAATAGGGGCCAGTGACTACCCAAGTCTTTGCGTCCGGGACGATCGTCCACCAAACTGTCAGCGCAACTGTCAACAACAGAATACCACTGCTGCAGGTGCGGCGGAGTCTTGACCTGATCCCTTTACCTCGTGACAGTTTGCGCGCAACATGGATGTGAGATGGCATCAGCAAAATGTGGCGACGACTCGGGGTAGACCCGTGATACAAGATAGCACAGACACGCGCGCGGCGCGTCGGCAAAGAACGCGTTGCCCTGGTTGCTTCTCCAGTTAGCACAACTATGCTATGAGTTAGTCATAGTATAACCAAGAATGGATCCCACTCACCTCATGCCCGACTCGTGTTGTCCCTGCTGACAATGAGGCACCAAATAGAGTTGGGTATGAGTACATCGTCTGTAGTCATAGGCTCCCTAGGGTCCAAATTTATGGATGTATCTCAGGCACCCGCGACAAGAATGAAGCGGAAGCTCCAAAGCTCCAAGCATGATGGAATGTACATGGACGACCTCGAGTTGTTTTGATCGAGAGTGGCCCCTGAACTTAGCGGAGAACGTTACAACTGGCAGTGTCTGGCCACCCAGGCCCATCATTGTACTTAACCGCCCCAGACGAGTATGAATGAATTGTTAGGTTGCCGATCATCGGGCTTGTCTTCAAATCACCCTGGCTTGCAATAAGGGCTGAGCGAGGTACGGATTGATCTACGGAAGTTCGTAGGCTCGGCTCGGGGCACACCAACTTCCGTCGGACCAAGGTTCGTCGGGGTGAGTTCATCTGCCAAAAATGTTTCTCCAAAACATTACTTGATCCAAGTCTAAATCAATAATGATTAGTCAATGATGTCCTTTTCATCAACATGTCATGACCTGAGCGTTGGTCCATCTGAATCGACACAGCTACACTGCGAAGGAAGGCGGATGCAATGACGCGCGCAAACATCAGTGCCCTTGTTACGAGGGTCTTCGTGACAACAATCGGAGAAATGAATGGGATTGAAGGAGTGGTGCCGAGGAGAGCATGTATAGTAGTACTTATACACACGTGAGTCTGAAACGCCAAAGAGGCAGTGCTTGGTGTTCGCGGTTAGCCGATGGTGACAGATCCTAAACCACGACCTCGTTTGTTGTAACTGGAAAGTGCCACAGAGGTAGTACTAATTGAGATACCCGATGCCATTGTGAATCTTCCGCATGGGTCTTGTGAGCTTGAGAGTTCGAAGGTTCGAAACTTCTGATTGACGCCGCGAGAGGTCGTTACGGAACAATTCAAAACACAGCTATACCACATCAAGAAATTGAGGTCCACTAGCCGAGCATTTGAGGTTGGCTATTGGTGGGAAATGGTGGAGTATTTTGAAAAGTCTGGCGGGACGGCCTTGTGTCATATCCTTTGTGGTAGAGTCGTCAAGTGATAACTTTACATACGATTTCATCAAGTCCGAATGAAGGGTATAACACAGCCTCATTCCCAGCTGGGTGGTAATTGTGCCGATGAAATCGCATCAGAACGCGGACATGACGAGCAGAGGGGGATCAATTTGCACCAATTAAAATAAGAAATCAGTCCTGCTCGCAGAGTTTCCTTATTGCCACAAGATGTAAGTGAACCAAGTGGAAGCAATCCTCTTTGAATCTGGGCGTTGTTTAAGGTCATACAGACAGATTGGCGCCCACCAACTCGGCTTCAGACGCACTTGAATCTGGACACCCCCGCACATACAAGGCGGTGTGTGTGCAGGACAGGCAAAGAAGCACGAATCTTCACAGCAGGCCGCCGTGCTTGGGGTATACCATTAGCTCGCCGGGATGCCCTGTGATGATGCAGATGCGGGTAAAGTCAAGAAAAAAACTTACGCAAGGGCATCCGCTCTGGAGTTATGTAAAATCGAAGTTAAGCGGAACTGTGCCATGTGGGTAGGCTGTGTGAGATGAGTCGGAAGGCTCATAATGCCGCCAAGCCACCGGGAAAACATTCTTGTAATGCCAAAATAGACGTCCGACGGTTTTGAACAATGAACTATAGGGCCGGCGGATACCGAAGTCAATTGAGGTGCAAGGACCAGGAGGGCAATCCTAGCTTTCCAGCCCATCTACAAGATGGATGCATCGCTTGACGACTCTACCATGAGTAGGCCGCTGACTCTTGAAAGCTGTTATTGCAGGACGGTTAGCAATAAGTGGAATGAAGAGTGAAAACTGTCGACTATACTCTCATTCATCTTTCAAGTTCAAGTTTTCCTTTTCATGCATGCTTGGTCCTGCAAAATTTCCTTAGAGCTATTTATACCAGCTCACCTCGAGTTTTTTCCTCTCAGTTGAGACAGAGTCATTCAAGCTCTTGATTCAATTTCGAGACCAACTAAGAGTCGGGACTGCACTTAGCGAGGCAAGCCCCCTTTCTTTGCCACCACAATGTGTTAGTTCAGGAATTGTGTTGGCTAGTGTGGGCATGTTCCATTGCCAACCAGAAACATGAAGATATATCAGTTACCAGTTGGCGCAGACGACAGAGTCAACGGCCAGCCTTCCAGTGGCACGTAAATCCTCGGGCCCGGAATGTCGTATCAATTCGGGGAAAAAACCCGACCAGGGCTGAACAAAGTACCGAACCCCTATTCATAATGCCTACCGGCTAATGATCAATGGCACAAACATTGAAGTGACGCTTTGTTTAATTGCAGACATGTTCGCGTCAGGGATGCGATGAGAACCTGCGAGGCGGGGAAATACGGAATGTAATATGCAGGAACACAATTACTGATGTGATCACGTACACTCTATGTCCTGGGAGTTCCTTTCGCTTGCAACACTGATATTAGTGCCACATCAATTGATCCAGGCGGAAGAAAAGGAGTATTGTTATCATCGTCCACGGTGCTGGCAAACGTGAAAGATTGCCAAACGTTCCGCGCGTATCGGGAATATGGATGCAGACTCTGCTGAAAACCTGGAAAAAAAAGGGATCATCAACGATGGTTTTACTGGACGAGAACTTTGTCAGGAACTGAGTCTGTCGTTCCTATCAGAGACTGAAATTTTACCGAAGAGGCAGTGCTCAGACAGATTCAGGCAGGGCACGAAAAAAAATTAGCGCATAGCAATTTGATTATGTGAATCAGCGAGCTAGAAATGGTGCCATGGTTGCGCTGAGAAGTGCGCCGAGCGCTCAAACTCAGACAACGGCCGATGAAAACGAATATGCAGAGAGGCTTGGGCAGAATACTTGGAAGCAGCTGCACATCGTCACGATGCTGACGTGAGCCTTCTTGATCCAACCATATGGTTTGGACGAAAACGAATGCAAGTATCAGCCTGTCACCACCAGCTATGGTCTGGAAAAAGTGATGATGTTACTTCACGCATTGAGAAACTGCTGGTTCTTTGTTGGCTACCATCGATGACGCACCCCACCTATGATAAGGTAACTAAGTTGGTTAAATCATGCATGATAACGGCTGGATTGATCCTCACCAGAATGAAAAGTCAGTCTGGGGAAGTCACATTAGTTACGTAGGTGTTAGGGTCTGACGCCTGAATAGTGCAATTCTGTGTGCTCAACATTGATGTACCATGAGATGTGGATTCGCGAATGCCATGACCTTCGCCACTATCCGTCCTCTGGCGTCGGGTCGGACCGAAGGCACTGGCTGTTTATATCGAAGTCGTACCTTTCGATCAGCGGCCAAACCGACGGAGCACAGCAACCGAGGTCACTTGATACAAGCGGACAAAAATTCAGACCAGTTCGACATCAGCGCTCCAGTGGCGCCCATACAAATAGCGGAGTCGGATGTGACTCGAAGGACTCGGTTTTTTGACTGAACGTGCGAATTGAAGCAGGTGAGCACAGCAATGTGCATTCCGAGCCCACGGCGACTGGAAGTTGAACTAAAGAATTGTACGTACCGTGTAGTACGATCAATGTGAATACCGGATCGATAAGAATGTTCACAGCCTATCTTGACCACGATTTGGGGTATCCAAAAGCCTAGGTCGGTGGACGTGAGATCCAAAATTCGCATTATAAGAGACGTCTGTGAGGCTTGAAAGGCCAGTCAGCGTGATAATGAAAGGAGAAGGTAATGGAATAACCTGGCTGCCCACGAACATGTCAGTGGGCTGACAGCCGCTCATGTGGATGTCACGGCAAGGAATGGCCGGTGTGAGAGCTGGAGTGAAGGTGTACGAATCGGTCGACAGGACGATCCAAATGAAACGCAAACAAACCGCTGTTAGGGAGTCGCCGACGGATTCGTGAACCGGTTCCATGGAGGTAGGGATGATAGAGAACCCTAGCGATAATTGTTGGATCAGTGCTCAGCGGATCTCGTCAGTACATAACTGGTAGGCTTGGAAGGTCCCGGTTAAGTCCTTGGCCAGAATTGGGCCGCCGCGTGTCCTGCTTGTCTGATCAGGTCCATAATCCCTTGAACAACGGCAAGTCCGGCTCCCAGAACTATTTGAACACCCACCCCCATGTTCCCAGTAAATTATTTCTGATCATACTCGTTGCTGCTGGCCCTTGTCTTCTCGCCTCTCCTCCGGTCTCACTTCATGCCTATCCCCGTCGCACAAGCGCCTCTTCCTCTCTGAGTTGTTAGCTCCTTGGCGCCCCAGGTCCTGTTTCGGTTCGTTGTCCTCCCTGTTTCACCCGTCGGGACTGTGGGCTGATCCCAGTCTTCTAGCTTCCCTCCCGTTCGTGTATATTTAGTACCGTTCCAATAATGGCCAGTAAATCGCCCGTCACGCCGCCTCCTACCCTGCAACGGGGGAAGGCCTGTCTCCGCTGCAGGTATTTTCAGTCTCCCCCTACTCCACCTATCCAGCTTGATCATGCTCAAACACACATTGACCAGAAAACGAAAGATGGTCAGTCTCCTCCATCTCCCTCGATAGCATCCGCTCAGATCCTTGCAGAGATGCGATGGCGTTAAGCCTGCCTGCCAACAGTGTGTTCGTGCCAAAAAATTAGACGGTTGTCAGTACGATGATGGCAAGGGCAAGACGAGGACTCAGTTGTTGCGGGAGAACATCGAACGTCTCGAGAGGCGTATAAGGGAACTTGAAGATCCAGAGTACACTTCTCCTTCCGTGACATTACACGATCCTCACTTTCATCGTCGCTCAGAGAGCTCATCTTCATCGTTGACGGGCTCTCCAGAAAGCACGGGTTTTTCTGCGCCTCATTCTCCTCTCCCGCCATCCGGTATGCTTGTTGATGCCACGCCAGTCATAGCCTTGGCTAAATTCTCTCATAGCCACTAGCTCCCCCCATCATTCTTGGATTCAATGTGCACCCTCCCCGTCCCCAACGCCTTTCAGCGAAGCCTTCCACGTCGACCAGCAGCCGACTGTGGATTTAGCACTCATGCTGTAAGCGCATATTGTATATATCCCGCCATTTTCTCATGAGTGTTCGCAGACTCGATATCTTCTCATCACATCGCCATCAATGCCTTCTAGGCATCCATATGGGTCGCTTACGAGATTCTTTCACGAGACCCGCTACCGAACAACACCATCCTTGCCTTACAAACGCCATTTTCCTTTGGGCATGTTACATGTCTCGGCCAGGACCGCTGAGCGAGCACGAATCACACTACCTCAATCATTCGCTCGAAGGGCTCAGCGAGGCGCTTCAATACAATAACCGAGTGCTCGACGTCATCCAAGCCTCCTGTCTTCTGTCCGTTTACTTCCTATCTAATGGACGGGCATTAGAGGGGAGCTACCATGCAGCCGCCGCAGCATCATTAACGCTGCAATGTGGCCTTCATGGGGCAATAATGAATCACTCAGTGTTCGAATCCACTGGAGTAATGGCACCCTTGAAGCTCGACCCGGCGAAGGATGCTGTCGAACAGGGCGAGAGAATACTGACGTTCTGGCAAGTCTTTGTTCTCGATCGATGTTGGTCCGCAGTCCTACAGAAACCCGCGACCATACCAGATGGTCCCGAGGGATGCTTGTCTATCGTCATGCCGTGGCCACAGGGAATGGAGGAATATGAATCTGTAAGTCAATCTTCGATCATCTTGATGTCGATTACTGACAACGGTACTTATTCAGGGCCAAATAAATGATCTCCATTCCTTTTCGACTACGCGGACCTTCTTTGATGGGCAACTTTCGAATCTTGGAGGCGGCTTCTCGCCGCTGGCCCTGAGAGTAAAGGCATCCAGCCTCTTCCAACATGCTCATCACTTGGCATCGAACTGGGATCAGCGTAGGCGGCTTGACCCTGCGGGTTACCTGCACTCTGATGATTATGCAGCATTATCTCTCTCGAGTGCATTCATGGACGATTTCCAAACGTTAGAACATACGATTGCACGTTTTCTCTCGACGCTCATGCCGATCCACCAATTGGACGCCACCATGCCTGATGATAAGCATGCGTACATCGCAATACACACTCTTGCTCACGTTGCGATAACTCATTTATATTATCCCTTCGGACACGAAGATCCCGCAGCATACGAAAAGTGCCTCCAGGCGGCGCGATGCTGCGTCTCCATCATCAAACACCTTGCTGAAGCAGACTACGATTTTCTCGACCCGATTCTTGGTGTAAGTTTATCATTGCTTTGTTCCGTGATGCGCTTTTAATTACGTTCTTCTTAGCCTTGCTGGACGTCCGCTATGGACACGTTGATTCGCGAACTGAACCTGGTCGAAACATCTTGGCCAATCGTCAGTAGCGCCGAAGTCCGCAATGAAATTGGCACGCTCCTGTATGCCATGACCAAACTTGGATCACGGTTCCCGTTACTTGGGTACTCGGTAGCCAAAGTACAAAAAAGACTGTCGGGACTATAGCTCGCTCTCAGCAAGTCGTCTGCCGCTTAATAAATGGCAACGTCCTGGAAAGAATGGACCGCATACCTAATCCAACACCTTTTCGACTTTTTGTTTACGCACGTGGACTGTTTTTGAACATTGTGTTCGAAACCTTTTTTTTCTTTTCTCCCGGACGTTTGGGACGTTCACCTTCTGGATTTTCTGATTCGGACGAGAACGTCTTCGACTTTCCTGTATCATCATTTACACGTTCGTTACGACCTTCAACGTACTATTGGACGTTCACCGGACCCTCCCAGCTCAGAACTGCTTGGACTTTAGAAACGGACTTGCATCACGGACAGTAGTCTCTTTCGTACTACCTTTCAAGAATCGTTAATGATTGTTACGCTAGTCTATATTTTTATACGTCGTGCCATATGTTTTACCCGCTTGTCCTACTTACTATTACCATCCCGTGGTTTGAGTCATGCCATATCCAGACCCCAATGACTTTGTTCGGACCTGCTTTTATCCTGTTACAAGTACTATTGATTACAGCGTAATCCAGAAAACAGACAAAAAAATGGACTTGATGTATGTACATTTGGACGATCAGAAATAAATGAATATATAGAGCTTTGGCAAGTCATCTGATATATTTAGCAGTGTTGGAGTTTTTTGGTAATGATTCTGTCTTGAAGCTCCGTTCGCTACTTTTGCGATAACATGTCGTGACTTTTTGAGCGGTTGATGTGACCTTGCCTGGTACATTGTCCGTCCTTCTAGATCTTGGCCTTTGGCGGAATGGCAGTGGACAAGAGCGCCACTTAGTACGTAAGTATTGGGGTCATCCAAGTCTGGGCATCTTCGACAAACCCTTTACTTCGACTTTTCGTAGGCTAGGCCCAGCTTATCAACAAGCGGATAACGAACGACGTCTGCCTTGTAGCCCATCCAGATTTGTGATCCCAGGCCAAAATAGCGTTCCGAATAAGCAGACATGTCTTACACGGATGCCTCAAACCCACACATTGACAGTGGCGGCGGTTCCTCGCTCCCCTCTTCCATTTCTAGTGATTCACCTGTCTATAAATCCTTCCTCGGCTCCCCGGACTACAATGCAAGAGATGTGGAGCCAAGCACACTCAGCGATCCTCGAATACCGTCACCCGCAAGTTTGCCGGTGCAACCTAGCCGTCCAACGTACGAACGGCGCAGTCTTTCCTGCAGCACCAACAACCGTACGTCCAGTATAAATACCACACCACGCACGTCCGTGTCTACGCGCCTCTCGACCGGTTCTCTTCCATCACGCGTGCGCCAGTGGTCACTTTTTGGACAGCTCATGGAGAGCGAGGGTCAGCTTCGAGGTTCGGGTGCTGTTCCTCCGGAGTCGAGACAAACATCCTTGGATCGACGCTCCCGTCCCCCATGGGCCTCTTCTATTGTCCAGTCACCAGTCGAGGAGTTATCGAGCGACGTCTTTTTTGCTCGGTTCCCGCCGCCGGTTGCCGACCCACCACATGCGGGAAGCGTTCAGGACGCGTATTCTGAGCAACAGACTTCAACGGACGAGGAAGTATCTTCAGAAGGCTCCGAAGAAACGACCACTACTGCGACACGTGGCTCTCGCACGGCAACAATGCGCTGGATCCCGGCACGGGTGCCTACGATACCCCTCCTATGGAAGAATATGCTCAAATGCTCCGTGGCATACTTCATTGCGTCACTGTTCACGTTTCATCCATCCTTGTCTCGTTTCTTTGGAGACTTGACATCCTATGGATCTGGTGGTGATGGCCCATACCCTTCTGCACACCTGATTGCAACAATGTAAATCGGATTCTATTCATGCTTCTTCTTCATGCTAATATCACTCTAGCGCAGTGTATTATAACCCCGCAAAGACTATCGGAGGGATGTTTGAAGCCGATTCATTTTGCATGGTGGCATGGCTGTATTCTGCTCTCATGAGCCTCAGTGGCCTGTCTTTGTTTTGGTGGCTTGATGTGAAACCGGGATTGGAGCTGTTGGCCGACTTTGTACTGATAACATGGGTGGGGTTGACCATATGGGGGTTAACGTGGATGAAAGTATGGATGGCGAAGCCAACGTTTAACTCGGGCAAGTTTTTTTTCGGAGTTCAGGAAAGAAGTACTAAACGTCAATCTTTCACAGCATGCTCAATGTCAGCAACCGTTCTGTTCGTCGTGTAAGTGTCACTCGTTACGCTATTCTCGCGCAATCTGGCTGATCGTCGAGCTAGAATGGTGAGGGAAGGCACTTGGGAGACTCTCTTGTCGGTGTCGTCCATCGTCCTCGTGGGCACTGCTATATCAAATCTGGTCTGCTTTTCGCTGTGGCCACAGAGCGCTACGTATAATCTTCAAGTCAACATGACAAAGACACTGGACTCGTTTTCGACGTTGCTTGGAATGATCACCAGCACATTCCTCCTCGAAGAACCAATCCGAAAGCCAAGTCACGAGAAGATGCAACGAGCGGTGGAGGCCCATCAATCTTCATTTACGAGTCTGAAGAAGAGCTTGGCTGAGGCACGCTCGGAATGGTTCGGTATTTTGGGCGAACATGAGAGGGTTCTGTCTAAGCAGGCATATGGAGATGCGGTCGATAGTCTGACGCGTCTTGCTCAGCATCTCAACGGTCTTAGGAGTGGAACAAGACTACAATATGAGCTCTCCACAGCGCAAAGAGACGGGAAAATTGTTATCCGACGTCTGTCTGAGGAAGAGCGAGATGGGCACGCCACACCGGGACTCAAAGGCAAAACCCGGTATTCCCTTGCATCGCATTCGGACGATCTCGAAGAGGCGCTGCTACATGCAGCTGCAGAGATGTTTGGTGATCTCTTGGATGATGTTGGTCCGCCATTGAAGGCACTTTCGGTGAGGCTATTTGTATCCCATACTTCATTTGGCGGAGTTATAATAAGGCTTGAGAATAGAATGCATGCACGTCATGTCTGAAACGATTACGAGAAGCGTTCGTGAATAGCCAGAACACCGAGGAGTACAAGATGATGCAACCTCAAGATTTTCATAAAATCATGGACGGTATAGATCGGGCGCTGTCTACGTTTGCTAGCACCTCGAACCATGCGGTCTTGCGTCTATACAGGCGAAGCAACTTTGCTTCCGAGTCTACGCAAAAGTCGACTCATTCATCCCCGGAAGACAACCCAATACTGGCAGAGAGCGAACATGAACATATTTTCCTCGTTTATTTGTGAGTGAAATGGGTTGTTCGTTTCTGGACTGTATACTGATGTAGCTGCGCAGCTTTATTTTTACCCTGCAGGAGTTCGCCGGGGAGTTGATGTCCCTTACCGATGCTATGCGGAGAATCTACGCAGTGGAGTTAGCCAGGTTCTCTCGACAAAACTGGTTCAAACGCTATCTTATCAACGGACCAAAGTCATTCCTTTCTTACATCAGGACGCTCCGACAGCGGAGACGGTCAGAAAAAGCTAAGGGGGCCGGCTTGCGTCGCATCTGTAAGCACTGGATGATTCGTTTTTCCTGGTATTTCGAATTGACTCCTGGAATCAGCAACGTATTTCAACGCCGACGAACGGCATCCCAAGGTGTCGTTTCCCAAGATACGGCCCCATGCGCCGAATACATTACAGACCCCAGATCGCTCGAACCTCACCTTTGTCGAGCGATTTCTCCGGTCTTTATGGGACCTCGGGGATCAGTTGAGGGATCGCAATATTAATTATGCGTTCAAAGTCGGCATGTCTACCGCTTTGTTGGCCGCACCTGCATTTTTTGATGCCACACGTCCGTTATTCACGGAATACAGAGGGGAATGGGCGCTCATATCTGTGAGTTCAGGTTGCGGAGTTTAGTGGACCGGAAGTTGACTAAGATTACGTCCAAGTGCTTCGTCGTCATGTCCCCTACGATTGGGGCGGTGGGTTCTTTCTCCATCGAGTTTGGGATCGTGATTGATGCTAACTATCCCCTTTGCAGACCAATTATCTTGCTGTCCATCGAGCCTTGGGGACACTGTACGGTAAATCTTCGTAAAACGGCAGTTTCATTGACAAAAAAGCATAGGTTTGGTGCCGTTGTAGCGGCCGGGATATACACCCTGTTTCCGGAAAACGGAATTGTGTTATCGATATTCGGATTCTTCTTCTCATTACCGTGTTTCTACTATATCGTGGCAAAGCCGGAGTACGCTACTACCGGACGCTTTGTGCTTCTGACGTATAACTTGACATGCCTATATGCGTACGCCTTCTGGAGCCTAGACCTTGCTGATCGTCATTGACTCACCTCTTCCTGTAGATTCAACATACGAGAGGATAATATACCAGTACTGCATATCGCCTACCATCGATCAACTTCTGTCACCGTCGGTGTAATCTGGGCGTTACTTGCCTCGCGTCTTTGGTGGCCATCGGAAGCTAGACGTGAATTGAGCAAGGCCCTTGGAGAGTAAGTTGGCCCTTATCAGATCTGAACCTTGCTCAGCATCGTCGGCTTGGCACACAGCTTTTGTCTGAATATTGGCTGGCTGTATACTCGTTTGGTCGCCTCAAATTCGGGCCTGGTTGATTACTTTGATGATGGCGTGGATGATAGAGCACAGAACGGATCACCAGATGAGACTACCCCACTGCTCTCCAAATCAGCCAGTGCACAGCTTAGTGATTCCATCCAGGAGTTCATGGCTATGTATGTGGTGATCTTGTGAAAGTTGAACAGGACCCGTCGCTAAATTCTTTTTTCTTCCAATGCAGGGAACTTCATCTTCAAATCACATTGATCGAACTACAGGGACTATTGGCTCAAACGCAACACGAACCGCGTCTGAAAGGCCCTTTTCCTATTCTGCTATACCGCTCGATATTGACTAGTCTGCAAACCATATTGGATAAGCTCCATAGCATGCGGTGCGTCACCACACGAGAGGAATGGTGAGCATTCCGTTTTTTATGTCAGAATGTTCCATTCTTAGCGTATCTCCTGTGCGTTTGATAGGTTTACGGTAGGACCGACCATACCAGTATCCATTTTTATGCATTGTCTTATTATCATTTTAGACTGTGAGAAGGGACTTTATTCTCCCTGTCAACAAGGAGCGGCGTGAGATGGTCGGCAACATCATCCTTTACTTTTCCACTTTAGCATCCGCATTCCGTTTGAAAGCTCCGTTGCCGCCATATCTACCACCTGCCGAAAAGGCCCGAGAACGCTTGGTGTGTTGCACCAGAACACGCTTAGCACGCAGGTCTTTATTGACATGTGGATACAGGTGGATGCCATCAGAAAGTTGGACGTGGTGAAGAACCGCGAAGTCCATGCATCCAGGCAGTTACTCTTCTTCGCCTATGCCCTCACGATGAAAGGTGTCACGCAAGAACTCGATTACCTTGGGCATATCCTTCAGGATGCATTTGGAGCCATCGGACAGTCTGCGGAAGAGTTTGATGCGTTGTTCGCAGCGGAAGTCAGAAGGGATCGTGGGGGGACCTTGTGGGTCTGACGTATGTATGTTGTTTGCTCGCGTGAAGGGCGTTTGCACCACGTACTTTAGCATATGACCTAGATTACTGTAATGCAAAAACGTTTGATAATGACCCGTTCAATCACAAGTTCAGCGGGCCTTTTTGGTTCGCTTGTCACTGCACCTTGTGAATGATGCGTGTTGAGCGTAAATGACATGCACGTTTAGCGGAAAAAGGGTCCAGTCACCCTCGTGGCTTATCGTTTCACTTTTACAGGTGTCCTTTCTTTTTTTTTTCTACTCTCGGAGGCCAGGTTTGACATGGGTTGGAGAGTCCTTTGAGGTATGTCGTGAAGCAACTCCACCACGTCGTTCTCCTGCTTCTTCGACTTTTAACTGCCCGACGAGCAGAACCCCACTTGCAAGCCATGACACGAGGTAAACCGGACGGATCTACCAAACGAATTGTCACAAAAATATCGGGATGGAACGGTAATCGATAAGGACTCATGTTGGCCCCGTCACCTCGACCCCAAGGCCCGGGCGTGTTGTTCGTTTGTTCTTTCTTTCTTTCTTTCAGAGCTCGATCAAGGGAAACAATAGGGATTCCATTGGCGCACCGTCATAGACGCATGGTCTTCAGGGTTCGAGCTGAAGGGGGGAAAGAAGGTCGTGAAAATGGATCTCGCCTACAAAGGGACTCGTCTTGTCCATTTACGGGTGCCTTCTTCAAAGTTCGTATCGTTCCCAAGAGCTAGCCTGTTGATGACGAGGACGGAGCCATGAAAGCGACCTGACCACCTTGGTCGGTGCGCTCTTTGCACCCTTATCGATTGTAGTTCGCCGTGTCTTGCGTCGGTGGTACACGTTTACAGTCGAATACGGTAAAGAACCTGCGCCACGATCATATCGGCCGGCCTCGTTGTTGGAGATAATGCTTCCATCCGGGGGGGGAGACGTCATATTCCTTCGCGAAGCGCCGTCAAAAAGAGATTGCGCCTCAAGCTGATTGGTGGAGTCGGAGCGAGGGTGGGGGGGTGGAGGGTGTGTGTGCAAGGCCTTTTAAAAAAAGTATATAGCCATGACGGTGTTGCGGTGGGGTTTTGTCCCGTGCTTTCGAACCCTTCAAGTGTCTCTCTTTACCCCCTCTCCGTCCGAGGTTTTCCCCTCGGTCCCTCTCGTCGACGGCTTTGCGTTGATCTCTTCTTCTTCGCCGCTGTCGCCTTCGTTTTCACGTGTGCCAAGGTCTTTGCACGGATGTCCACGCCAAGTGCGCCAGTCCAGGACAAGTCGGCCGGAACGCCTGCCAAGTCGGAACCAGCCGCTGAAGTACGAGAACAAGGCGGCAAAACCGACGAAGTCGCTGTCGAGATCACAGGTTTACACCTTTTTTCTCTTCTTTTGCTAGTCAAATCACGATCATCGATCCTGACGCTATTTTTTCTTTTCTTTTCCGACAGACATCAAAGCCAGCGGTCTACCCGCCAAAGTGGGCTTCTTCAATGGGCTTTTCTATGTGAGAGTCAAAGGCGGAAAAGTCCCACAGAGGACGAAGACGACGAAGTATAGCAAGGGAGATGAATTTGTGGCGGTTTGGGATGACACCGTCAAGCTGTGCGTCCTGCCATGGGGTGTGCAACGTACGAATGATTGAGACTGACTGGCACTCTTGTGCTGTGGGTGTGTGGTTTTCGACACGCGCTTGCTTTTACAGGTCGGGCCTCGAGGCGTCCAAGGTCGAAATTGAAGTGTACGCTCGAAGATTCTTCTTTAACTACAAGGTCATCAAGAAGACGGAGAGCAAGGAGAGCCTGGCTGACCTGCTCGAACATTCCGAGACACGTGTGTCTTTTTTTTTTTTACCTTGTTCTCCCGAAGAGGATACTGATGACTTTGGTGGTGATCGGGATGATTCAGCAGTCGAACTCGAGCTCCTAGAAGAGGGTCAGGCAGCAGGCAAACTGACATTCAAGATTAGCAAGAGTTCCGGTGGTGGAGCAAACGTCGAAATTCCACCCGCTTCCATTGACTCTCCGGATCCAGTGCCTCCAGCATCCGTCCCAGGGAGCCCGAAGCTAGATTCATGAGAGTCTGCGGCAGCACCGTATGTCCGTCCTTGTCATGACCCTTTGGAAATGGCGTATATACCACGTATGTCTTGGATATGTAATGTCCGTCAAACCAGTCGAGCTCGACAGGCTGAAAGCTGGGCCGATTACGCGCGCTCAGCGGTTGAGATACGACGCATCAGTTTATGGCAATGCACCCACTGACTTTTTTCTTACGTGGAAACCCTACGTTCAGATACCATGCGCATTGTACATACCTTATTAATCGTTCACTATGATCTCCAAACGTTTTGCATGTATATCTTTGGACGGTTTAATATGACGAGGGGGTCATGGAGTGGAAAGGATGGATCGATGATAGGCGAGAAGTCGCGAGACATGTGACTCTCACTGGGTCGGACGTGTTCATGCTCCCAGATTTTAAGTGGAGATCCCTGGCTCTGACTCGGAGCGTTGGCAGTGACGAGCACTCGACAACCTTACACGACGCATTCAGTGCATGGATCTATGCCACTTTGCCACCTCGGAGAACTTGCACGCACCTAGTCGGCGTGCGGTACATCCAACTCGTATACGCCGTACGCGACGAATGTGCACTGAGAAGTATCCACATCACGATGGCAAGCCATCATGCTAACGCACTGCCGCACGTTCGTAGCACTGAGATGATCTTTGAGCGAGCCACTTGATGCCAGACCACGGCTCACGTAGAGAACAAACGACACAACTTGAACATTTTCGTGTTCATCATCGAATCCCTGGCACCGGATTCGTTGTCATTTCGGGTCTCGGATCGCAGTTCTCCCATCTCATTTTCCAGACGGAGCAGGTGAATGGGCGTGACGGTCAACTCCAAGCTCCAAGCTTTCAACTCGTCTGATGCTGGGGTCACGGTTTCCCTCTAGCCAAACTTCTTGCTTGCCTAGGTGAAAACGGAAGCTATAACCAGATACCCGTAAAGAGTGATACTGTTGATCGCACGGCGAAGAGTATCGCACAGCAGAGAACTATTAGGTGAAGCCTTAGAAAGAAAGAACTGTATGACTCCAGTGTGAAAACTGGGGGGAACATCCAAGTAGCTACCGCAGGGTAATACTGTAAAAGACTCGTTACTATAGCAAGTGTTCCTTGAAAATTTGTGACAGTTGAGTTGAATCGGCACTGTCGTGTGTAGCTGTCAGTACCTTCCAGCGCTCGCTTCCAGTCATTTTTTTGCGTGGGAAAGCAGTTGAGTTTAGGTTAAATCCATCGAGTCGTAGCACTGCGCGGTGTCTAACGTTGTTCACTAAACGAGAATGCTTCGGATGTTGAAACAGGAGATTAAATTGATGCTATAGCCAAACTCCAGCCAGGATTTCCCACTAACCTCCACCTTCTAGCGCCCTCGTCGTCAATGAGCCAGGCAATATCTTTCCTCGATGTCTGCCTCCTCGGAGTAGGCGTTTACGTTATCAAATGGCTACTTGATTCAAAGCGTTCTAGTCCACTTCCACCTGGACCTATTGGGTGGCCAGTGATTGGGAACCTCTTCCAGATATCTACCGAGAAAACCTGGCAGGATTTTGCAGCTTTGGGTAGAAAATATGGCATGCACCTACTCCCGATCGTCTAACAAGCCATTCTGATGACATTACTGTCTCAGGGGACATTTCGTCCATAAACATGCTTGGGACGCGCTTTGTCATTCTGGACTCGTACAAGGCCGTCTCAGCCATACTCGAGAAACAGAGTATCAAATGTTCAGATAGACCGCACCTGATCATGGCAGCCGACTTGGTTGGCTTTGGTAAAGGAATATCCTTCATTAATTACAATGATCGGTTTCACCAGTATCGCAAGCTCTTCTCCCGTTTTTTTGGGTCCCGGAATAGCACTGCGGCATTCAATTCGATCGAAGAGGAAGAAACCTGCCGGTTCTTACGCAACGTGTTGCGGCAACCTGAGGGCCTGGTCAATCATATACGCTTGTGAGTGCATGTCGATCGCAAAACTATTCTAGCTCATTATTATCGTCATTGATCACGACTAGTACGGCTGGTGCCATCATTCTCAAGGTGGCCTACGGGTATACCGTGCAAGAGGAGAATGATCCATTTGTTGATTTGGCGAACAAAGTCATGGTCATATTTTCGCTAGTTACAGCTCCTAGCGCATACCTGGTGGACCTTATCCCTGCTCGTAAGGCTAAGCGCAAACACCCTTCGTTGTGAATCCATGTTCAAAGGGATTCTAGTACGATATCTCCCAGAATGGTTCCCTGGCACAGGGTTCCTCCAGGACGCAAAGAAATACCATCAGCTTTTGATGGAATCGATTGTGCGGCCTCACCAATATGTCGTGGAACAAATGGTGGGATGGTTATGGCTTCTATGATAACTACAGTGCATCTCACGGTGTGCCAGGCGGCGGGTACAGCAGTTCCGTCCGTATCATCCACACTATTAGAAGGAGGAGTGAGTCCAGAGGAGGAAGATCTCATTAGGTGGACTTCCATGACGGCTTATCTTGGTATGTTTGATTCTCAATAGTGTCTATCTCGTCTTGATACCTTTTCGTAGCGGGATCGGACACGGTACACCCTCGTATCCAAGGAAGTCGAGTAGTATGTACTGATCAACCTCATCTACAGGTCGTCTCCGCCATACATGCCTTCTTTCTCGCCATGGTCTTGTTCCCTGAAGTTCAGGCCAAGGCACAGGCAGAGCTGGATGCAGTAGTTGGTAGCGAGAGATTGCCCTGTTTCAACGACCGTGATTCTCTCCCTTACATCGATGCAGTCTGCAAAGAAGTCCTTCGATGGCACTCTGTCACGCCGCTAGGTATCGTTTCCGCACCCGTTGATGTCTTCAACTGTGCTCACGAAGCTGGAACAAAAGCTGCACCCCACGTCGCGAGGGAAGATATTTATTATGAAGGGTTCCTCATCCCAAAAGGATCGTACATTATCGGAAACGCGTGGTGAGTATTGTGCTGGCTTCCCTGCATCTATGAACGCATGTGCACACACAACGAACGACTCCCCAATGAACTCACACACAGGGCGATTCTCAATGACGCGTCCACGTATCCAGATCATGGCGTATTCCGCCCTGAACGGTTTCTCGGCGAGACACCTCAACCTGATCCTAACAATGTCTGCTTTGGATTCGGAAGGAGGTAGGACACATTTCCTCCCATGATGCATACATGATCAAGGGAGCGAACGCCTACTAACTGCCTCTACCATGCTAGGATCTGCCCAGGTAAGAGACCCTGTTTGGACCCGAAGGAAGAGTTGACATGCATTGCATTGACTGCCATCATGTCTTCTCTCGTAGGTTTTCACCTTGCGGAAGCATCCCTCTTCATCTCAGTCGCCATGTCTCTTGCTGTACTGGAGATTTCAAAGGACGTCGTCGACGGTGTCGAAGTCACCCCAAACGTCGACGTCACCTCAGGGACGATTTCGTGAGTACTTTTCCATGATGTCCGTCGCCTCTTCTACATATGCATGGGTGACACCGGCTTTTGAAAACCGCTAGCCATCCTAAGCCATTCAGATGCCAGATCACCGCTAGGTCTGCAAGGGCCGAAGCCTTGTTGCGTGGTTAATCTAGTGTTCCTTTGACTCGTACATGTATCTCTCCATGTCATGGTGGACGCCACGTGTGTTTACGACAGCTCGGTTTTGTGAGGGTCAGCGGTTGGATTGTACAGTTCTGGAAGATATTGCACATAACATCTAGTCTGATGAGCTCACCACGAACACATTAGACAACGCGGTGCGCTCGGTCACACTGACACGCACACCGCGTGCGTAGGATCCGCTTCTAACCGCTTGATATAGCGGTCGCTGGGGGTTATGTATCTTTCATGCGGGTGTCTGTAAAACAGTCTGCCCGTGGTGGACGATGGAATTTCTAGTTATATGTCCGAGGGCATTGTTCAGGCAGGCAGCGAGAACGCCCAGGCTGCACATGTATGCGAATGTGAAGTGGTTTGAGTGGGTGCGCAGACGCACGTTCGACTGGAGTTTGATTGCGCCCTTTACGGGCACAAGTCGGATTTTGTGCGCGGTATGCCGCGAGTTGGTCTGATGCGGATTGTACGCTCGTCGTGCAACCGAATTCGACAATCAAGATATGACGAGCAAGCCTGGACTGCCTTTAGAGACGACGGAGGGCTTCGCCGATGTTTGCTGCTAGCCTGGTCATGACAATGAGGTCACGAATTAGAGTAAATGCCAAAGTGACAAGGCAATGCATGACGAGTCCATATTGAGAATGCAGAGTTGTGTTTATAGAGAAACTAACTCCGAGGAGTAATTGAGCAATCCTGATGATTCAGCAAGCCCAAGCGATAGTATTTAAGACTGGTCGCTCCGGCCTTGTATACGCAGTCGCGTTCCATCCAGACGGAAAACATCTTTTGAGCGGGAATGATGATGGCATTCGACAATGGCGACTTGCAGACGGTCAAGAGGTTGGAAAGCAAACGGAAGGGACCGTAGGCGCCATTTCTGTGTCCAAGGATCACAAGTGGAAGTGGACAGTGTGTGGGACTTACGAGGGCGAGCGTGTGGGATGTGAAGGTCTTCGAAGTGGAGGGCACGAACTGGGTGTGGGCAGTCGACGTCTCCCCAGAATCGACGAGGTCGGGATGGCCCGACCACAAAGCGAGCGTTTGGAGTATTCCGTGTGGGGAGAGACTCCGAGTCGGTATTGTCAATGGAATCAAGTTCTCGCCGAATGGTAAACACCTCGCCACTGCCTGGAGTGAAGCTTTGAAATTTGAAGGCTCGATCCGCATTTTCGACAGTCGCAACGGTGACGAGTTCAGCACGAAAACTTGAAGACTGTCCGTCCGAGCAATACCTTCACGGACCCCGATCACTCCGTTACAGTTTCATCACAAAAACCGCATAATTCTGAGATGCGTGGAGATGATAATATAATTTGATGCTCGAGGTGTTCGTTCAGCTTAAGTCTGTCATATCCAGGCCCCCATCGGCTTTCAATCTCAAAA
>JBBPNO010000244.1:0-35065 GCA_038090915.1 Boletus eberwhitei
CCCGAAGCAGCATGCTCAGATCCTACGGCATGGTCACCGCAGGGACAACTACGAGCAGAAGGTTGAACTTACCAGCACACATCGAGTCACTGGGAAAAACAGACGTAAGGTAAACAAGACGCAGGTGGGAACTATGAAACCATCTAACTCGACTTACCACTTTGCAAAGTTCGTTTGCTCTTCGCGTGAATATGGGTCCTTGAACCCTGCTAATAATGAGGCATAGAAACGGTTGAGTGGAAAGATTGACTTGCCGCTACGCTTCCAGAACAAGTTGTGCGTCAAATAGTCCTTTGGTTGGTCTGGTTCCGGTCGTAGTTTCCTTCCGACGTGCTGGACTTCATGGTTCCCTCTACACTCCGCTGGGGTCTTAGCTCTGCAATAGTCGATATGGACGTGTCTACCGAGCGCTTGGCACACCAAGTTGCACATCATTGGTGCACCTTCGTCGCTCGTCGAGAACCGGCGTCCTTCGACCTCAAGACCTTCTTCGTCTGGACCATCGACGGACCAGCGTACGTTCGACATGGAACCGTGACGGGTGATGTGTTCTTGCTCGGAATGACCTATTTGAACAAAACAGTTGGCCCTGCGTTCTTGGTCTAGATCATCAAACCATACCCAAGGGAAGGGTGCAGTAATATTTGCAACTCGCACATCTGTTCGTACGTTAGTGATGGAGACACACGCCATGGAGTCAGCTGACCTTGCTTGACAATAATGGACGGCGTCTGTGTCCAAACTATGATCATGCGAACCTTCATGTTGTAACTGGCCAGGAGGGATGATCTTGACGCATTTAAGTCGTTTTGCGACTGAGTGTCCATTGTCAATGGGACGCTAACCATGTACTTCCCAAAAAACTCACCTTGCGAATACTATACCCATGTACAGGGCGCGTTTAATGTTCAAAGTGCGTAAAGGGAAAAAGACGACGTTACCTTTGTGTACTGGAAGCATTCATGCATTCCTTTGAACGTTGCTTCAATCGATTCAGGGGCTGTGTCGATTTGGCATACACCAGCAGCGGTACATCGCTGAGAACAAGCATGTGGTTTCCTACGAAAAGTGGTTCGCTCCGCAGCTGTGGTGTACAGCACCAAATTACGTACCCGCAAAGATGGATCGCATCCGCTTCCAACGCGTGCAAATGGTTGGGACTTGCACAGAGCCGCTTGCAAAGTTGGCAAGGTATGGGGCAGTACTGTGCGTCACATTGGTGACTTTCGTGCTCAACGTCACTGAGGACACCAGGGATTAAGTAAGTGACTTTGACCGTAGTTGCGGCTACATGAGCACACTTACACTGAGATTCTGCACCTCCCCTTGCATCTGTACTCGGATCCGTCCACAGACGTCACATAGCAAAGGTCACACGGCTAGGGATGTAAAATATAGCATACAGCACCGCGGTCTGAAGTGAAAAGTGACAGTTACCTCGCCGCAAGCATGTGTGACCGCTGCGCATTGGTGGTCATCGTCTTGGTGGTCCGAGACCTTAGAGGCATAAGCACACAGCAGACCGAGAGTAACATTGCAATACCTTGGCACATTCCTCGAGACATCCATTTTTCCCCCAGAGTTTGCACCGCGCACCACACAAATGTACGTTGACCGAACATCTGGGCGTGCAATCGTGATCGAACCACAGCAGATTTAATGAAAAGTTTGCTTACACGTGCTTTCCGGAATGTCCAGCTCTGTGAAGAGGATGGTGAATGTGCTTCAGTTGAGATTCGGACGTTACTTACGTCATTGTGCATTTCTTTTCTTCCCCTTCCTCAAGCTCATCCACCTCTGCACAATACTCGCAAGACTGCATGCAAGCATGCGTTGTCTTACAGTCATGCGCGCCATCATGTAATCGATTCTGAATGCAGAACAGTTGGCAGGATGCACACTGCACCCGACAGAGTTGCACGCTGCTCTTCAAGTCGATCACGGCGCTCTCGAGCGTCCGCTGAAGCTCCGTCACACTCGCGTGGCTAGCCTGGAAACGCGTCAAATTAGATTTGACCCATGCTCGTATGTGATTGATGCGCATCTCCGCCAGATCTTCCAGGTACTGAGCGAGCTCCTCTGCCCACTGAGTATCGGGAACAAGCTGGCGGGATTCAAACTCATCCCATTCTCTGAGCAGCGCGTCTAATACTTCGTCACGATTCATTGTCTGAGAGTGTTCGACGTTGGCGACAAAGAAGCGAGCATCGGTATCTGGAGAGTCTATCGGCACGTCCGTGTCCAGGTTCTGCGTGGGAAAACATGCTATCGTTGTCCTAGCCATCATGCAGAAGGTTTCGAATCATACCTTTAGCGGTTCAGTCTCAGGCTCCACATCTTGCATACCAAAGGCTAGGGCGGTTGGTAAGAGGGTCAACAACAACTGTGCACGATGCGAGGCCATGGTTTCTAGAAGAGAATCAGCAACCAAACTGAACTGAACAACACGACCGCACGAGAAAGTGCTCCCCAGTCATTTGCCTAGAAAACATTGTCATCATGCGTACATTGGTCTAGCAGTGACAACTCTAACCTTGAGTTTCGCCATCAGTGTCTTCATCAGGTGCAAGAACTCTCCTGCTGCCCTGTGTGTCACATCTTGCTGATCAAGACGCCTCTTCAGTGTCGGGAACAGTTTGTAAAAATCCCTCGACTCGATAACTGGCCTGTCATACGAGTATAATCATAATCATACTGTCTTCCGAGAGACGGGCGCAAAGTCTTACCATGGGATGATGTTAAGCTTGCCTCCATGCAGACGGGAGATGAAGTTGGCATCTTGCTCTTCTTTGACTATTTGTTGGAACTTAAGCGAGAACCTGAGTGAAATGTCTGTCACAACGTGGGGAGAAGTATATCTGTGGGAATGTTCACTCTCGTGCGATTTCCGCCTTGTCCGAGTCGACGACGTCTTTGATGATGATGACCAAGGTGGACTGGAAAAGTGCAGGGTTCGCGACAGGGTCCAGGACCGTCGAGCTAGACTGGAACGATTGAAACAGCCCGGTGATATCACGGCTGAGAGCAAAGTTATTGCGGAAAAGAACCTGAAGAATCGGAGTCAAGCGTTTCTTTCCTGTCATCAATAGATGCACACATACTAGATTCGAGATTGCAGTGTTAAAGAGAACAAGAAGGGTATCTTCCTGAGCGGAGCGTTCAATGCTGTGGACACCTGCGAAAGTGTTATGTACGTGGATTATCGACAACGGACACGGTTACCGACGTACCTTCAAAATCGAGTGCGACAATCAAAGCTTCTTTAGTCGGAGTCACAGACATCCAAACACCTTCGGTAGTCCGCATCGCTGATCCAGCGAACGATGTATCGACAAGGTGATTGAGGGTGAAACTTTTCCCAACGGATTGCTCTCCCATAGAGGACACCACTCGGACAGGCTGCAAAAAGGCTAGCATTAACATACAAGGCAGTCGTGTATATGGGAGATTCGCACCTTGTCTGCCATGTACGACTGGAATATGGACTCGTACCACCCAAACGATATCGAATCGACAATACGATTGATCTCAGCACCAAGCAGCGACTTTTCAACTTCGGAAGAGTATACACCATCCTTTAACGGAACGAATCGATTGTCTCTTGCGAGTGCCAAATGGATAGGAATGAGGCAGAGAATGTCAACGACCCATTCTCCAACCTTGAAGAGCGAAATATCATTCCACTCCACATCGGGGGAAAAGTCGGCCACGAAATTGTCAAAGGTGGTCGCGGAGACGTCCAGCGTGCTAAGCCTGTCTCCAGTCGGTTTCTTTGATGTCTTTTCAAATGTCTCAATCATGTCCGCAAAGTGGGCTTGGTAACGATTATGATCCCGATCAGTGACGAAGAGAATCGAGCGACGGCAGCGATCGCTCGAGGAAATGGTAGCACGCTGGACTGCAGGGAGCACCGGATAGCGCGTCCATACATCAGCGTAACAGTCCATGACACAGTTGTGTGCTGTGAGATGAGCATTTCTCGACAAAGCGCCTCGGCCGTCCTTCTCCCTGAACATGAACTCAGTAACCTTTCGGGTGATGTCGAGGGCGACAGAGCTGCAGGTGTGAGCCGTCAAGTCCAACTTCAGGAGGTAGACAGTGCTTCTGCTGGCGAATGAGCTGATGGCCAGCTTGCTGTCACCCGCCCAATCTGCGATTGGCAGTGGGACCCCATCGGTGGACCCAAAGGTGCTCCAATGATAAGCAATTATGCTAGTAGAAGCGCCATCCGAGGTAACGACCAAGAAGCACGAACCGTCTGGAGAAGAATGAATATCGATCGGGACGTGATGGAGATCCAAAGAAGCTGGCCTAAGAAATTGTCAAGATCGTAACAAGAACAGATTGAGTGAAGGTACACACCGGAACTGCATAGTGGTGAGTGAGAACACACGGGCAATAGCCTGAGAGTCGACGAGCAGAAGTTCCTCGCTTCCTGAGGTGAAACATGCTTTCTTCATCGTCGTTCCCTCACCATACCATGAATTCAGGTTGATTGCACTGCCGGATGCGGTAAAACCTCGGCTTTCATCATGAACAAAGACGTGTAACTGCAGCTGAGGGGTATTCAATTTTAATCCAACATTCATTATTGAATCTCCAAGATTGCATACCTTCTCGCAAGAAATCAGAGCGAGCATAGCCTGAGATTCGTCGAACGCCAACAAGAACTCCTCGCCAATCTTATCTCGATGAAGCATCTTGCCGCGCTCGCCTCTGATAGAGTTCTCGATATTATTTAGGTGGTCCAAGTAAAGGTGGAGGTTGGCGTTGCGGTCAATCAATAACAGGAGTAGTCTGTCCCCTTCAAGGAGTTGCGAGTGCCTGAGAGCCCATCAGCCATCACGCATAAGAGTAACAAAAAAACGTCAATCTCACGAGACCGAAAACCCCACTGGTAGCTGAAAGGAGTACGACTCCTTGAAACGTGGATTTGGTACCTTAGTTGGATGAAGTTGGAGTTCATGTTGATCTTCTGTCGTAAGGTGCATGAGATGGATGGTGAACTGCAACGAAGCTTCTTTCAACGTCTCTCGATGACCAGTAATTTCAAAGCTCTGTGGACCTGGAATTCTTTGTAAGCCACGAAAAGCGAACCAAGGGAGCTTGAACATGCGTTTATCACGGTGATAGCTGAAGTTCCTGCATTGTACGACAGTCCTGAGACGCAGAGTGTGCCTTGGAGATCATTGGTTAAGTAGAGTCTTCATCAGTCATTTCTAAAAAAAAAGCCTTACGGAGAGTCACACGACGCTGATAAAGAATCCATTTTGTGGATCAGAGAACGTCCCACATCACGAAATTCTTGATCGTTGCGACGATCCGCTTCAAGCTTTAGCTGTCCCTGGGTATCGTCTAGTTGTATGCGACGAGCAGAACTGAGGAGAGTCCGACAGAGCTTATCCACAATACTCCCGAGGTATTTCTGGGCGTGATCCTTTGCGACTTTTATTGCATCTTGTAACAGAGGCATAGAGGACGAGAGAACTTCGAGGTCCGCGACGAAGTCTGGATCATCGATAAGAGAAGGTTCATTACCACCATCCTTGAGCATCTTATCGGCACTTTTTGTCTCAGCGGTCGTCGGTTTCGACAGTTCGTCCGCTGGCGTCGCGATTTCATGGAGGATAGAGGCCAGGGTGGACTGCAACTGCTGCCGTCTGTTGTCCTTGTAAACCGATCGAACGATTGCAGTTAGCTGAGTCTCGGTGTTGTTAACGAGGTTCCGAGACAAATAGAGGACGAGAAGAATCTTTTCCTTCGATTTTCTGAAACTTTCGTCAATGATATTCTTGCAATTGGCTCGCCTAAGTTCATCAGTGAAATCGTCCGCAATACGTGGGTGGATTGTTGTTAGGTTGGAGTAAGATTCTAAGAGATGCCATCGATATGAATACAGACCCATCGACAAAACGACTCACCACGCAGTCTCGACTCTTCATCATGGGTCAGAGGTGGGACCGAGGCAAAGCATCGGCTACGGTCGAGCGTGCTATAAGTTAGGGCGTGAGCAAGGAATCAAAGAGAAAAATGACAGCGAACGGATAGCCAGAAAATACAGCATCGACAACCGCGAACCGGATGCTTGATTCCGTCTGGGCTCTGGCCGCGCTCAAGTCATCCTGAGCCTTCTTTTGCTGAGCCTCCATGTCCTTCTGAGACGTCGATTTTATGGATTGAACTTGCTTCGCCCATATATTACACTCATCAGGGAAACGTTTGCCGAGCCCCAATCGGACGAGGTGGTTGAGTGATTTTGGGCCAATATTCTCTGATATTTGCAGATGCTCTTTCAGCCTGTCAACAAGTCAGAAACACGTGAAGAGAGTTGTGATTCCAAAGGCATACAAAGCGTCTTGTAGCAGAAATGCGCTAAGCTTGAAGGAGTTGAGGGTTTTGATAGAGCGCTTAACAGGCACATATTGTGTTGACATGAAACCCTGTCTCGTCTCGCCAAATAGCAGGCGTGGCTTGAAGAACTCGGGGTCCATATTACACTCTGGATGCAGCTCAGGGATGACGAGCTCATCAGAAGCGCACTAACAAGTCCGGTAATCCATTGATACTTAGATAAAAATGGAAAAGTGACATACCTCGAATCCTTGGCGTACAGAGACACCCTCCTCTTGCTCATTCGTTTTCGCCACCTCGAAGGTGAATAATCGATCGGTATCATCTTCGTCGGATTCAGAAAGTTGGTCGTCGCTGATTGAATTGCTCCAAATCATGGATTTTGCATGGTCTTCGGAGATAAGGGATGTGACTTGGTCACAAATCTTCGTGAGGTATCTGAGAATTTGAGCATCAGTGAGTGCTTATAATGTATACTAAATTCCAAGATGACTTCACCTCATGAAGGTGACGCGATTTCGACGCACAGGTGGAGAAGCGTCGTCGTCCCACGTTGATTCTTCAGGCCAGTAAATGACATACATCCTTTTCGCTGCGCTGACCGACTCCGAAACGCGGCAGATGTATAGGCCAGAGCGGAGAGCTGGCTTTTCGGTTCTCGTTTCCGGGGAATCACTCAACTTGGTTGCACTGTCAAGATATCAATAACAACAAGTTAATCACGAGCTCCGCAGCAACATACATAGTGTCGTCAATGACGGCTACGGAGACCAAAAAGCGAACAATCTCGTCTTTGCTCCCATAAATCCCAATGGGCTTGACTCGGAACTTGTCGAGAGCCTTGAAGTCAACCTTTGTCAAGGACATGTGAGCGCCGGGAGAAATTTCGTTTAGGAAATGTTTGAGAGAATCTTGAGCGATGATAATCTTATCAACTTGACGGATGTGAGAACTAGCTGGGACGTCGTGTATCATGCACCATCATACCTAGACCGCTGGTGCCACGTTCGCTGATCAAGTCGAGGATGCGATACATTCCCGGGATAGAGGAACAAAGATCCTCTTCGGAGCGAGCTTGTTCTGAGACTTCGACGTCGGCCTATAAACAATTTGTCTGTGAGTGTAATTTCAGGATTACCATCTCATCGCACTACTTACTTCTTCCAGTTCTTGGATCACTTGTTGTTCGTCAAGATCCATGGACTCAATGGCGTCGATTTCTTGATCGTCAATGTCATCATCGAGGTAAATATTCAGATATGACGAATCGGAGGATTCTGATTGCGACTCCTCCGATACAGATACAGAGCCATCCAGAGGACCTGTTTCATCCACATGGTCGCTCAGAATCATGAACGAATCCTCGGCATGTCTGACAGAGGTCAAGTCGATATCGACATCGGAATCGTCTATCTCCAATATGATAGACATGTTCGTGGGCAGATATAAATCGGTTGAGTTGTTAGCGTAGAGCGACGGGTTGTGGAGCAATGTAAGTTGCGTTGTTTCTGAATTGAGATCAAACCGGTGGCCATTAATACCCAGAATTTCTGTGGGTCCACTTGTTAGTCGCCGTTGCCACATGAGGCTTGTATCCATAGACTGAGCCCCTATGTTACGAATGAGGTAGGCGCGGATCGCCCGAACATAGGCATGAAACGCAAAGTTGGTACTAAATCTGTCGAAGATTTAAGGGCATGTGTGAAGGGGTCCATATCGATGAACCTTGATACCATGGGAATTCCAGAATCAGGTGAACTTGTCACATCTGCTTCTCCGAGTCACTCGGAGAGATAGTTACGGTGTTGTCACTGGGACAGACCATTGATTATCTTCTGAAGAGCAAAGCCTGACTTGTGACGGGATTGGAACTGCGCTGGCAGTTGGACTCTTGCCCAAATGGTTGGGAGTGGTAACCCGTTAGAATCATCACTGTAATTCAGTCCTTGCATACAGCATGAACCTGACGAGGCTGGAACCCAAAAGCCGTGACGTGGAGCCTATCGGCAAGCCGCATCATGTTTGTGACAGTGCGGGTCTTGATTGGCAAGCAAGCTGAAAAAGGGCCCATCTTCAGAAGGAAATAACTGGTGAAACCTGTCGGTCATCAATTCACAGCAACAAATTACCTGGAAAACGCTTCAAGTCCGCATTGTGAGCGACAACGCAGGAAATTTCTCGTGCACCTTTTTCAAGTTCCTGAGTGACAACGTCGCAGTTACTTGACTCCCCTTCTACTATGATGTATATCTTGGAGGAAAGGTAGCCCAGGTATTAGCCTAAGTTGGCCGCGGCTGGCTCTGGCCCGAAGACACTTCAAACCAAGAGTACCACGGTGTATCGTGACCGCGAACTTCTCTGTGGAAAAAAGATATATGATATGACTAGTAGGTCATGTGAAGCATTGACAGCGGCGTGTCACACATACAAAAGCGCTGCCCGCCCACATCGAACCCACCCCCACACTTTCGCAGGTCATCGCCGAGTCCGACCCAAAGCGTTATTTTATCCTTAATATCATACGTACAAGAATGGCTCACAGCCATGGTCCCGGCCATTATCCGGAGCTCAACTACGGATCCGGAGCGAAATGGATCAAGAACTTGACCCAAAGCCGGCTCTCAACATTCCTTGGCGGTCATTTTGAAAACGTCAACCTCTCTTCTGTGCTCTATACACACAGACTCGATGGTCCCAACTACGTGGACCTGCAAGTCTGGAGTGCCCCCGGACTGTCAAAACCCCTGTTCAAGGAAGCAATCCAACAGACGTTTAAACCTGCGAAGAAAGGCGACTCGTTTGGGCCATCTTGTGAGCCTCTGATATAAATCTGTTTTGACCTGCGTCTGATACAATGAACAGGGGTACGACCGTCGTAATGCGCCATCGCTTCAATGGGATGTGACTGATGTCGTCTTGTTTCACAGACAAATCATTGGTGGAAGCTCAAGATTACAATCCCATCTGATTGGAAGCAGTACGAACGCGTCCAGCGTGCGTCCATTTCTCCACCGTCTCGACGAAACCATTCTGATCAACTGGCAGTCGAGTTTGATCCTGGATGTGAAGCCATGATATTCACTCCAGAGGGTTTGCCATTGCAAGGTTTGTCTCGAGAATCAATTCGTCGTCCCATCCACTCATCATACGTCTTCAGGGATCACTGGTGGTGGTGGTGGTGACCGTCGCGTGGAGCACATCATCCCTCGTGAAGCTGTCGAACGTGGTACCTACGAAGTAGTCGTCGAATCTAGTTGCAATGGCATGTTTGGAGTGCCATGGAGTGGCGATATTATTGCGCCTCCGGAAGTGAGACAACTTATTTTGCTCCTTGAATAACGTTCAAGTGTGGATTCCAGATGAACAGATACTTCAACTTGGCATCCGCTGATATAGTGGTTCCTAACCAAGATGCATGTATGTCCAGGGACGATGTTTTCGGGATTCTCGTTGATCATCTGTTATCAGGGCACCTCATGTGGGACTTCAACACGCTGAGAGAGATCGTCGACAATTTGCCAGGCAACAGCCCGCTACAAAACAAGGCGTTAGTGACTGCAAATGCAATCATGAACGCTTTCAAAACAGGCGACCCAGACAACATTAAAGAAATGCGAGACATCGCAGAAAATGTTTTTGGAAAAGGTTGGCAGGCAAAAGGCGCGGACGTTTATCAAGAGGGCCCGGAAAAGGCCCAAGTCGTCGGCATCTCGTACTGCCACATTGTGAGATACTACAGCTATATGGCGAAGCTCCGCTAATGCGCCGCATAGGATACCGCTTGGCTATGGCCATACCGAGTCACACAGCAGAAGACTGCGAGATCATGGTCAACTCAAATCGATCTTATGGAGCGTTATCCGGAACACAGATTTGCTTGCTCACAAGCACAACAATTCAAGTGGTTGGAAGAGGTAATTTATCACTGGCTTGCGTAGATAAGGAGGTTGACCTTGTGACGCAAAACAGCAATATCCACCCCTGTTCAAGAAGATTCAAGAAAAGGTTGCATCTGGGCAATTTCATCTCATTGGTGGTGCCTGGGTTGAAAATGACGGAAACATGCCATCTGGCGAGGCCCTTGTTCGACAGTTTGTGTATGGCCAGCGGTATTTCGAATCTCGGTTCGGTCATCGTTGCGAGACGGCTTGGCTACCCGATTCGTTTGGGTTGACTGCTGCGTACCCTCAGTTGATCAGAGATTCGGGGATGAAGTATTTCTTCACGCAAAAGCTTTCCTGGTGAGTATGATTGTTAGTTTATGCGAGAAGCTTCTCATGATTGTTCATCTCTCCAGGAACAATATGTACGTCATTCAATACTAAACCTTTCCAACGACGGACTGTGATGTCTACAGAAATGTTTTTCCTCACTCAACCTTCAATTGGGTGGGCATTGATGGCACTCAAGTCTTGTGTCACATGACCCCGGTTGGTAAGAGATTTCTGGTGATAACACTAGATAATTGTAGTCATTCGACCACTTGATAGATACCTACACAGCCCAAGCAACCGTTGGCGATGTGAACAAAGGTATCTCAAATCACAAGGTCAGCTGTACTTCATCAGTGATTTCTGTTACTCAATCATGACAGAATCTTGAATCGAACGATTCCGCCCTTCTCGTCTTCGGAAATGGTGACGGCGGTGGAGGTGCCCTCCCAAAAATGCTTGAGAACGTACGTTCGCGCCAACACAGTACACTCCGTCTTTGACAGTTGGGTAGCTTCGCCGAATCCGGGCAGTGAACAACACTCAACGCGAACTCCCGCCTGTGAGCATGGGTAGCACAGTGGAGCAATTCTTTGAAGACATAGAACGAGAATCAAAGGAAGGTAAAACACTTCCGGTCTGGTACGCCTTTTCCTATCTCCTTTGTGCCATTTTACTCAGTGGCGGCAGGCGTGGAGAATTATATCTCGAGGTATACTGTCTCCTTATACATGATGCCACATTCCGTCTTATCGTCCCACCAGTTCCACCGTGGCACATATACTTCCCACAGTGAGTGAGGATGTCGATCAAGTGCGAAAGACTTGTGGATCATATTGTTGAATTATTAAGGTTCTATCAAAAAGGGGAACAGGAAGAGCGAGATCTTGTTGCGGGACGTTGAGGTATGGCACTTTCGCTTTACCACCTGTCCCGAGTTGAAGGTTCCGCAAGCGCCTCGCAACCCTCGCAACGCTCTTCAAATCTGAACGGAGCTCATACGTATACCCGAAGGCCACGATCGATGATTGTTGGGAGAAGGTCCTCCTGAACCAATGTTTGTGTAGTTAACTTCTCTTATTCCATAACTGATCACTTCTTATAGTCCATGACGGTATGCTTGACACGGAAACAGAGTATTATGGATGAACTAATTGGTTCTTGACCTCAGTTCTTCCCGGATCTGCTATGTAAGCGTTCCATAGGAACGGAAGTGCACATACTGATTATGTGACAGCGGAATGGTATACGATGACGCTGACCAACTGTATTCTGAGGTACACAAGGATTGTCAGGTTCTTCTCGAAAACGCTCTTGGTGTCCTTTTTTCCGACACTGTACCTCTGTCCGAGAATTCTCCGATTTCACAACCGTTTAACGTCATAGGAGTCAATACAACACCGTTCGCTCGTCGCGATGTCATCAAGATACCTCTGTCTGGAATTGGTGAGAACTTACTTTCAAAGCCCGCGCAGACGACTGTGGACGGAAAACACTGTTATGTACTACTGCAGACTCAAGAAAATGAGGCACTTGCTCAGCCAGCGGCTGTGCCCAGTGAACATGGACCCGTGTCCGGTAAGTCTACTGTAGCTCAGTAAGTTCTTAATGTGATGGGACATGTCTCCAGCATACACCAATGGCTCGGATCACGTCATCCTGAGGAGTCCAACTCTGCAACTCACAATTTCGCAGGGACGCATCACCAGCTTGTACGATGTGAAGCTTAAACGAGAGCTACTCCAGAAAGGCAGGACCGGGGGATTGGTGATTTTCGAGGATCGACCCAATTACTGGGATGCATGGGGTTCGTTCTGAGGTCCGTTTTTTGTCCGTGATCTCCTGGACGTTTTTCTTGTTCAATAGATGTCGAAATCCACCATCTCGAAAAACCGACACCCTTGCAGTTCTCCGGTGTTCGTGTCATTGCCGAAGGACCCCTCAGAGCCTCCGTCCAAACGCAGGTCAAGTTCGGACAGAGTACGATTGACGTCACCGTTCGTACCAGATACTTTGCGTTTGCGTCTATCCCACTGATTGATGTTTAATAGATTTCTCTGGATGCATTCTCGGGTGAGCCAATCATATCACACATATAAATTATGAGACGAAAGATGTCCGTTTCGTAGCTACTACGAAGGAGAATTCGCGGCCACTCTTCACCTTCGACGCCGTGGTAGATTGGCACGAAAGGCACGAAATCTTGAAATGTGAGTACTTGATTATCATGTTCTATGGTCCGCGTTAATTTGTCGTGACAGTCGAGTTACCACTTGACATCAACAATACGGTTGCCACATACGAATCTCAATTTGGGTGGGTCCAGCGAACGACGCTCAAGAACACCACACTCGACGCAGCCAAATTTGAAGTCTGTGGTCACAAGGTATGATGCCGACCTTGGCTTGCACATTGTTGTTTATGATTTCCCAGTTCGCCGATTTCAGCGAGTACGGGTATGGTGTCGCACTCTTATCCGAGTCGAAGTACGGGTATGCATGCGAAGGGAACGTCCTTCGTCTTTCTCTTTTGAGGGCAGCCACTGCCCCTGATGCTGAGCAGGACCAAGGCACGCGGGGTTTCCCACCTTCATTGCATGCTCGAAGAACTCACAAATTTCCTCGTGCACGTTAGGAAAACATGAATTTTCGTGGGCAGTCTTGCCACACGTTGGTTCCTTCTTGGAGTCTGACGTGCCAAGGGCCGCTTATATCTTTAACTCTCCGCTTCACTGTGAGTAAAGATTTCAGACTGGTTTGGTTGGGAAAATGATGTGTCCATGTATACACAGTGAGAGCCGTGCCTCAGAATGCCTATCACCATCCGTCGATCGTCTCCAGATCTCCCTTTTGGCTTGAGGGTTCCCCAAACGTCTTCCTTGAAACGATCAAGCGAGGCGAAGACGACGACTTTGATTCAAAGAGCGCGAGCAAGACAGTCATCCTGAGACTGTACGAGGCCTTTGGCGGTCATGGACGTGTCCAACTCCGGACCTCTCCACACGTCCGGGTAGTAGATGCCTACCTGACGAACCTGCTCGAGGACCACAAGACGGCGCTGTCGTTCGTGCCTGATAGCGATGTTGACGTGGACCCCAATGACCACGCCGCCGCCTCCTCGAGCTGCCGGTCGAACTTGGATTTCCGCGGGTTCGAAGTCAAGACTGTGAAATTGGTGATTGCCGATAAGAAGTGGGTCCCGGGCGCTCAATCGGATGATGGTGCCAGGTACGATGTTCGTGTGTGTGTTTATCTGGGGTTGTATGCTGAAGGGGACGTATTGACCTTTCCTTTGTAGCACATCGAAACACAGTAGTTGGGTGAGTGTCGGGGAAGAATGAGCGAGTAAGCTGAATAAACCAAACGCCTTCGGTGTTGTACCAATACTGAGTGTGTAGGAAAGGGGGACGGTGTGTGCGTTGTGTTTTGAGGCTGTACGAGTACTACGATCGTGTACATATGGAAGCTAGCGATGCAGCTTTTGCTATGACGGTGACTCTACCCTTCGGATGATGAGGCTGCAGATGCGTAGTACGCCCACTGGCAACCTTGGGTAGTCCCGGTCATTTTTAGAATGGGGAATCTGCCCCGTGCTACTGCCAAGACAAGCTGTCAGCATCAACGGAAGACCTTACCGATATGTAAGTATTTAGTACGGGCGTCTTGGCAGCTGGCACCACTTACAAACCACACCCACTACTATATATCACAGTGTCTAATGACGACCCTCATCCATACCCCTATCGAAGAGATCCCACAGGTGACGAACTACCCGCCCAGTTCACGACCTCTGTTGACGCACGTGTGGCACACAGATCAGAGAGACACTTCGAGCGACGTTCAAGACCGGTATCACCCGTCCGCTCGCATGGCGAAAACACCAACTCTACCAGCTCGCTCGGTTGGTACAAGACGAGACCGATGCGATATGCGACGCACTCGCCAAGGATCTCTCTAAACCGAGAGTGGAAGTCCTCTTCGCCGAAATCGGGGCCATCGTCGAACGTGCGACCAAGAGCGCGGAGCAGTTGGATACTTGGGCGAAGCCTGAGCATCCCGAGGTGCCGGATTGGCAAAAGGGATGGAAACCGACGTGAGTTATTACTCTACGATGATGTTGGGAATCGAATCTTCCCCGTTGGCGATCTCACGCGGGTCTGTTGCAGTGTCCTCAAGGCACCAAGGGGTACCGTGCTCATCATTTCGTGCGTCATCATTCAAATAGAATTGGTTTCAGCTGCTCATGTTTTTTTTTTTTTGCTTGTGCGTGTGTGGATACAATTGATATAGGCCGTGGAATTATCCCGTTATTCTCACCTTTCAACCTCTCCTGGGGGCTATTGCCGCTGGCTGCTGCGCGGTGATCAAACCTTCGGAAGTCACTCCTCACTTCTCCCAGCTGATCGCAGACCTACTCCCCAAGTACCTCGATCCTTCCGCCTACCGAGTCGTGAACGGCGCCGTGCAAGAGGCAACCAAGCTTCTCCAACTCCAGTGGGACCACATCTTCTATACAGGGAATAGCCGGGTCGCTCGGATCATTGCTTCCGCAGCCGCCAAATATCTCACGCCACTCTCGCTCGAACTTGGTGGGAAGAGTCCTGTCCTTGTGGATCCCGCTTATGACATGGACTTGGCGGCTAAGCGTATCCTGTGGGGAAAATGTAACAACGCTGGACAGGTAAGACCGCGTGCCTGCCGTCGTCTATCTTTTTTTCTGGAATGTTGTCATGTGATGGGATTCAACATGTAGATCTGCGTCGCACCGGATTACGTTCTCGTGCACTGGACGAAACAAGACGAACTTGTGCAGGCCTTCAAGAAGGCATACAAGTCATTCTTCCCAGATGGCGCGCTAGGCGACTCGCATTATGGAAGCATCGTGAACGAATTGCACTTTGACCGCCTGAGTTCTCTACTCGATCGTACAAAAGGCGAGAAAGTAACCGACATACTTGAGGGAAGGAAGGACCCCGCGAGGAAGCGAATCGAACCTACCCTGGTAATCAATGTCAAGGAGGGTGATTCCCTTTTAGAAGAGTGGGCATTTGTACAGTTTTAGCGACCCGTTTGGGCTCACCTTGAAGTTTACAGAGAGCTCTTTGGCCCCATCTTGCCCATCATTCCTGTTGATGGCCTGAGTGAAGCGATTGCGTTTATCAATGCGCGGTGTGTCGGGTCATATGGCCGTATTCTGAGAATATGCTGAACGGCTAAAAAGACCTCACCCCCTCGTTTTGTACGCTTTCACGGAAGACCCTATTTTCAAGCAGCAACGTGCGTTATTCTTGACCCTTGTTTGCGTGTTTCGTGTCACGCGCCCTTCCTACTGTAGTTATCGACGAGACCCAGAGCGGCGGAATCGTCTTCAACGATACGTTTCAACAACTTGCCGGTACGTCACATGAACAGATCTTTTGTTCCTGGCGCAGCGGGACGTCATTGGTTGCAGTGACGACTCCACTGCACTGACATGCTATACTGTCCCGCCACATTGCGGATTCTGATCTGATGGGCTGTCTAATGTAGTGGATGAACTCCCTTTCGCCGGCGTTGGCGAGTCGGGATGTAAGCATTGATCTAGCTTGCCTCCGACTACCACGCAGAACTAAGCCCGATCCAGATGGATGCCAGGTTATGAAGTACACCTACGACGCTTTCACACAGCTGAGAAGCTCCATCGATATGCCAAAAGAGTGCGTCGTAGATTGCTCTTCTGTGCCTGAGCTCTGCTTCCGGGGTTCGCTAAAATTGTTTCGCTCTCTTCAGAGCGGAGCCGTTCCTGCAGCTGAGGTACCCACCTCATGCGCCAGAAGCAGTCAAGGCACTCACCAGCGCAGCGTATCTCCCTATACCTCGAAGCACGCCAGATGGCCATTGAGCGGGCGCCAAAGGGGTTAGGAGGATATTACGAAAGAACAGCATTGGAGCGTTGTGACATACGGTTTTTGTTACAGAGTCGTTTGAGTCCTGTGCACTTGTATCTAAGCGACGTTCACGAGGAGTACTTCATCCGTCCCCCGTTTCCAGTGCGCAGCCTGTGTGACAGTAATGTTCCGTTGAATCAGTAAGAGTGGAGTAACCCTCTTTTTTTATAATGACGTGGCGTGGCTTTCAGACTGCAAACTCATTGATGATGACTCCTAGCAGCAAAATCGGAGGGCTCGTCACACGACGTCGTCCGTTTGCGAAACACCGCCGTGATCTGATGTCCGAGGGAATTGACACCGGATAATGTGGGTTTCACTCCGGTAAGCTCAATTCATTTCCGCAAGGAAGTAGTGCTGCCATGACATTTGAGGTGGGAGCATTAAGTAGTAGTACGGTTGGCTAACACGGCAAGATACGGAGTCGGGCCCATCAGAAGGATCCATATCACGATAAGATTACACTGGGAAAACCTCCCCGCAGTCACTCGCCGGCCACTTATCATAGTATTGGCTGGTACGCGCTACTGGAATCCACGCGTTCGGCTAAAATATGTGAAAAAGTGGCGCTCCACCTGGAAAGCAGGCTGTCATCGATTTTTAAGGTAACGGCATCACCGCACGAACCCCATGATGACCCCCCTCCTGATTTGGTTGGCACGCTCCCTGATGGTATTTAAGCTTCCCATGCTTTTATTGTTCACCCGCTTGACCCGTCTCTGTCCATTCGTGCGTTGTCCGTTTGTGCCATCACAACGATGTCGGGCGCACCAGAGATTAAACAAGATATGCGGGAAGCTCAAGGCGAGCATCACCACGAACACCATCACGCTAAACTCGACGCCCAAACGAGAGTTATTGCGTGAGTGCCAATCATGCCTTTCACCTCACTGCTCGCCAACCTCGCTGTCACGTAGCAATACAGATGCAAAGTTGGCCAATCCGTTGCGGGGTGTCCCTCACGACCAGCTCATGTCCGATGTCGAGGTCTTTGCCAAAGAGCGTAGCCTGACACACATTCTCCCCGATTTGAAAAAGGGTGCTCTTCTCGCACAGGACCCCGAAGGTGCGTTCTATCCAACCCGCTCTTCTTGCGCAATGTACCCACGGACTATTCATAGCGTATAACCGCCTGGACGTCTTCACCGAGGAAGACAGGCAGGTCCTAAGCGACGAGGTGAACCACAAGTGGAAACAAACAGGAATGCTCTACTATGTCGGTGTAGCCCATATATTTGGATGGCATAGTTGTAATCTTGCACTCTAGATGGTCGTCATGTCCTCACTGGCGGCTGCCGTACAGGGTATGGACGAGGCTGTGATTAATGGCGCTCAGATTATTTATCCAGCTCAATTTGGAATCGGTGATCCAACCAGCAGTGAGCACCCCAGTTTTATATTTGATACCACCTAGTCACATCATCAATGATTAGAACGAGACGGATGGCTAATCGGGGTCGTGAACTCTGCCCCATATCTGTATGTCCTCAGACTGTTTAGCTGGCCCGCCCTTGACTGGGCGTGTGTACAGGTGTTGCGCAACTATCTCTTGCTGGATGACTGACCCCCTCAATCGATGGCTCGGCCGCAAGAAAGTCATTTTCATCACGTGCATGATATCCTTCCTTACTTGCATCTGGTCTGGTCTCACCAATTCATGGTGGCATCTCTTTATCGCACGGTTTTTCCTCGGATTTGGTATTGGCCCCAAATCAGCCACCGTTCCTGTATACGCCGCAGAATGCTCCCCAGCCCCGGTCCGTGGAGCGCTTGTCATGATGTGGCAGATGTGGACTGCATTTGGTATCTTCCTCGGTGACGTTATCGACTTAGTGTTTTACTTCATCCCCGATACGCCTGGCGTAACAGGCCTGAACTGGCGGTTGATGCTTGGATCGGCGGGTATCCCAGGTTTGATTGTCTGCCTCCAAGTTCTATTTGCACCAGAGTCTCCTCGTTGGTTAATCAGCAAAGGTCGCTATGAGGATGCCTTTAATGAGCTGTGTCGCCTCCGTTTCTCTCCGGTTCAGGCCGCAAGGGACCTCTACTACATTCATGTGCTGCTAGAAGCGGAGAACGAGATGAAGCAGGGGAGGAATCGTGTCGTGGAAATGTTTACCATACCGCGGAATCGGAATGCGGCACTCGCGAGTTGGATCGTCATGTTTGGCCAGCAATTCTGTGGTGTCAACGTCATTGGTAAGTCTCCTTGTTGGCAAACGTGTTTTCGTGCTTATTTAATGAATGATAATAGCTTACTATTCATCTAACGTCTTCCTTCAATCCGGTTCCACACAAGTTGCTGCTTTGGCTTCGTCCATTGGTTTTGGTGCATTGAACTGGCTTTTCGCACTCCCGGCCGTGTTTACTGTGAGTATGCAAGATATTTCCGATGCGTTCTCCATTAAAACGACGAGATATAGATTGATACCTATGGCCGTCGCAATCTCTTGTTATTCACGTTCCCATGCATGGCGATCTGTTTGCTCATCACAGGTTTCTCCTTCTGGGATGGTTTCCAGCAAGGTCGTACTGCCGGAGTCTCAATAGGGATATGTAAGTGTGATATCTGACGACACTTGACAGTTCTCTCTGACACTTTCGTGTCAGATCTTTTTGCAATCTTTTATTCGCCAGGGGAAGGTCCTGTTCCGTTCACGTATTCTGCCGAAGCATTCCCACTCTACATTCGTGACATCGGGATGTCGTTTGCAACTGCGACAACCTGGTTCTGGAACTTCGTGCTCTCCATTACATGGCCGTCACTCGTCCTTGCCTTTAAACCACAGGGTGCCTTTGGGTGGTACGCTGCCTGGTGCTGTATCCTTTGGGTCCTCATCCTCTTGTTCGTTCGGGAGACCAAGGGTAAGACGCTCGAAGAGCTGGATCAGGTCTTTGCGGTACCCGCGCACGTCCATGCTGCATACGGACTTCGCCAGATTCCATACGGGATCAAGAAGTTTATATTGTTCCAGAATCCTGTTCCGGAGGAGCTATATCTCGCCGAGTCGGAAAGTGAGGAAAGCAGCAGGGTTGATGAAAAGGGTAGGAAAGAGATTCGGGACGACGTAGGGACGGCGTGAAGAGTGGACTGTTTCATCATCTGAGCTGGCGTCGCGTGTGTGGGTCGTGCTTGCGTACCTTTTAATTTGTGCTTTTGCGTGTACGATTGGTGCGCGTTTTTCGCATCTATGTTTAACTTCATTGTACTGAGATCATGATAGTACGAATCTTTACGAATCTTTATTGTTTCCGCATCAAGCTGTGCATTCGTCATGGGGTGAGAATGGAAGCATCTTTTTTGCTTCTGATGCGGCACAACTTGTAGCCAACCTTGAGTAAACGTGTGATGTAGCACCGCCTCCGATGAGGTGAGGACCATGAGGTGCTGGTCACCCGGAAGCTTGAACCGCTCACACTGGTAACTTTGCCGAAACAAAGGCCGAGCAAAGTCGGAGACGAAAATCGTACTTGGTGATAATCTCAAGAGTTGCGGCCATACGACAAGTGAGAGGTATGAATTCAAAGCGATAGTCTTGGTAGCGTTCGGATGCCTGAAAATGGTGAGGAACGAGGGCTGCCGCATCGAGAAGAGTCCGTGCAAGCGCGAAAAGTCGACGTCGTTCTGTGGCCCTAAGGAAATTGCAAAATGATACGTTGCCTCGCCTGACAGTTTCTGAATTCGTCCCCCTACCGCATGGGAATGACTCAACCAGGAAAAACACACCTTTTTTTTGTTTTTATCGTCTGTGCAGTTACTCGGGAACTCGCCAATCATACCAAACGTGGATACCGTACTTCTTGCAACAAAGAATGGAGTATTTCTCTGCTCATCACCCGACTAGTCATTTATCTATCTTTATCCAAGCGTCGGGTGTTGCACAATGAAGCAGAAAGAGGGAGGGGGATAGGTAAACGGAGGCGAATTTCGATCCACGTTCATTGACTCAGCAGCTCCCCTATAAGTACATACGCTTCGTTCGTCATGAGCGTCATGAAACTCACCTCGAACATCATGGGGTGATGCATCTGATTTTTTCGGAGAGCGTTTGGATTGGCACGAACGTTGTCATCGAGTTTCAACCGACCAGAGGTCGGTCACCATCCACAGAGTAGAATGGGGTGTTCGGACATCATAGGCGATATGTGCCAGTGGTGCTGATTCGCGTGTTGCGAACGTTCAAGGTTCGAGCTAATAGCTTGAGTGGTCGGGGTGTACTTACAGTAACTGTCAGCTGTAGCATGGCCGATGCGCATGTCGCGCCACCGGGCCCATCAGCAGCTTTGATCCGGGAGTGCTTGTCGTAATAGTACCAGCGCCTGATGTTTTGTTGCCGCATCTATACGAAGAATCAACGGTGCGACTACTAGGAGTCCGCTCACCAGATTCAGCAGATCCGGGCAATATTCGCATGGAACAGAAAGCTGCTATGCAGGCGCAAGTGCCAAACACGATTCGGATTCGGATTCGCGGGCAGATGTTGTAGCACGTCCGGAATGTTTTTCGGTATACGAGGTGGAGTTTGACTCTCCGACTGAAATAGCCCAATTTGGCAGGTTGTGTAGTTCATTGCAACACTTTACTCCTTCAAGTTGGCTCAGGCTCGTCGAAACGACGTTCCACAATATCGACGGCATCATTCAATGATGCGGCTTAAGCGGACGGTGGCGCTTATGTGACGAGACGAGTCGCATCATGATCCTCGCAAGAACTCCCCGGATTCAAACTAGGAACGCCACAACTGTTAGAGGCGAGAAAACGTTCCAAAAGTTTTGGGCTGTTCGTTTGTTCAAAGTTCCATTCAACTTGAATATTGACCCTTTGTGATCTCATACACCCCCAGCCCGAGGCGAAGGAGGGGCATTTCGTTTTACACTCGGTTGCAACATTGAATCAGTAAGCGGAAACTTATCATTACTGTCTTCCGACGGACTGAATATTACTTATAATACACAAGCTCTTCGCTTTACACTCGGTTTAACAGAATCAGTAAGCGAAAACGTAACGAACTGTGGTACGAAAAGCACTTCGTGTTACGTAGGTGGAATGGAACCAAACAGTGGATTCTACATTCTGCCGAGGTTCCTGCAGTATATAAAGTGAGCCTTGTAACTCTCTTGGACCAGTACGTGCTTCCACTTGTCCGTCGCACCTCACTTGATTCCCGCCATGTCTATCTCTGTTCCTATTCCCGATGGTATATACCAAATTCTCAATGTCGCGTTCCCTAACCAGGATGCCGACTTGGTCTATCCTGGTGGAGTCAACGATTACATTGGGGGTTGGCAACAGAATAATGACTCGCAGAGAATGGAGGTACGCCAATGCTCTCATCCGTTGAATTCCATCTCTGACGATTACGCACGGAATTTGTTTTGCTCGGTTGTTAGTGGCAAGTAACAAATGTCGTCAACACGGGACCTGTTGGAGAGATTACTATCTACAACATCGGAGTTGGGACCTATGCATCAGCTGCAAACCCTCCGTACCCTTTCCCCGTTAGTTGTTGTCCTGCGTGTTTGTTACCATACTAATCTGAGCTGTCGCCAGAACACACCCGTCGTTGGGGATCCCAGCTCCATGGTCACCTGGGCTGTGGGTGCTTCACCTAATCCTGACGGAAGCCTGCAATACGGGTTAGTACACATTCCACTAGAGCTATTACCCTACACAACCTAGCATTCAACTGACGCTTTCTGTGCGTTTTAGCATATCCATGTTCAACACTCCTTATATATGGACTCTTGAGGACGGAAGTAACGGAGCTCCCGTGAGTGTATACCCTATAATGTTCGTGTTGCAAGGATGTGTGCTAACAATTGTCTCGCGGCCATCGTGGATCACAGATTGTGTTGCAGGAGTCCACTGGCGTCCCTCAGCCCAATCAGCTGTGGACCTTTGTGAAATTGGACTAGATACTACGCGTACTCGACGATGGTTTGTAGAGATTTCCGATGATACTGTCTATGGATATTTGTGTGGTCTGCTTTACTCGGCTTCGCAGTCGTGTGTGATCAAGGATTAGCCATCCGGTGTATACAAGCATTTGAGGCGGGCCGGTTCAACAGGAAGTTCAATCGGGGAAGCTGAAACCTGAGCTTACTTTTGTCTTCACGCATACGGGAATGCACAAGGCACTACAGGAACTTTAGGGCGCTAAATTTTGAACCCTCGGCGACAGTGTGCCATGAAACGTCTCCAAAGCACTGCTACCACACGCTGACCGGATGGTTACGATACTTTCCTGCCGCCGTGATAACTCATCTGCGTGAACCATGCAGGATAGTCGATCTAAAACGAAGATGTCAGGGCACACGGCGGACTCATCTCGAACGCGTTTCATCGGTCATGGTACGAAACAGAACGGGTTGATACTCTGGTTACCTGCCAATGTCGTTTCATGAGAACATCAGGACGTGTGCTGAGCATATAAAGGTTGCAGGATACGGTCTCTCTGTATTTCAAGGCTCTCGTTATATCAATAATTCACGGCTCCATCATCCACACCATGATCTCCAAGTTTTCCCTCCTCGGAACCCCCTTTTCTCGCCTCTGCGGCTCTGGCTGTATCAGCTCACCTCTCTTGTAGCGAGGATCTCCCGCCACAAACCCCTCCGAGCGTTCTCTGTCACATATCCTTTCGACGAGGATTGGGCTGGTGGTCAGCACAAATCTTGGAATGAAAAGAGTGGAGTTAGTATGCACCCCCATGACCCATGCTTTGATCTCATTTGTTTGTCGACAGCTTCCGATCGATTACGTCACTGGTCCCGTGATCGCGCTTCTCCCGTTGTACCCCTACTCCAACGTCAGTTTCGCGGTTGCTATCGGCAATCCCAAGGCCCGCGCTGGTGCAGTATCTTAAAAACTTCCAGTCTGAATTGACATTCCTCATTCGTGCATTGAACAGTTGTGTACGGGACCGGCTTTGACGACATCCAGGAATTCGGAAGCCGGGTTCCATCGAGTTTGGTCACATTATCACCCTCAGCGCATGTCAACTACCAGGGTGGGTACGAGAAGACCCGGTGCAATTAGACAAAGTATTATTACAGTAGGCCATGTATTCGAGTTGAAAGCATGGCGAGAGGTACCTCAAGGAGATAAATATATGCTTGTTCGGCAGAAGGCGAATGAGAGCCCCCAGAGGAATTGTACCCGTAACCAGTGCGGGTATACCTACGGGTCTGGTATACAGCGAGGACGAGGGTGAGGGCGAGGGGTGCGACAGTACGACGTGTGTAAAATCGCGCGCGTCGTACTGTCGCTTCACCGTCCCCACCTGACAGTGCAAACGGGGAACGCGAGCGCGAGGTCGGAAAGGTGGGTGAAGGCGAGGGGGGTGAGCGCGACGAGGGTGAGCACATGGGACGAACGTGAGGACGAGGACGAGAGGGGCAAGCGCATGTGAGGCGAGGGCGAGGATGAGGGTGAGCGCAAGGCCGAGGGAGTGGAGGTGGAGGCATGTGAGACGAGGGCGTGCGAGGGAAGGGTGTGTGGGGGGGCAAGAGTGTCAGACGAAGGCAAAGGTGTGCGGCGCGTGCGCATGTGAGACGAGCGCGAAGTCGAAAGTGAGGGCGTGCAAAGGCGATGCGGGCGAGGGTGCCGATGAGCGCTAGCCTGAGGGCGCGGATTCTGTAGTAACTAACCAGCCATGCGGCGAAGTGAGTTATCAGTGCGGCACCAAAGATTACCAGGAAAATACTGTATGAAACATCGGGTCAGCGTGTGGGTTCTGCCAGTGCGTGTAGCCGTGGTTTGGAGACGTTTCATGTCCATGACACACTGTTGCCGAGGGTTCAAATTCTTGTCCAAAAATGCCCATATTGTTCGATGTCTATAGTGACCACTTCATGGTACGCACGTCGATCAATTGACATCTTGAAAAGCGCCGCATCGCATTGAGTGACGATATGGCATTGGGTGCGGCCCAACGTATGCCATGAGACGTTTCCATCCACTGAGTATCCGCGCACTGAGCCGATGTTTACAGTACTTTTCCGCTGGTAACCTTTGAAGCTGCGCAGACAACCCACTCGCATAGCCCATCCCAGGATCAATACTTTAGCTGTTAATCTAAAACGAGGAAGAAAGCACGCGGCGGACATCTCGAACGCGTTTTATCGGTCACACGTCCACACGGTGCGCACGGAACAGAACGGGTTGGCGCTCAGGAAACTATCTGATTTATATCTGTCAATATCTTTTCATGAGAACATCAGAACGTGTGCCGAGCGTGTAATGGTTGCGGGATGGTCTCTCTGTCTTTCGGGCTCTTGTTGTATCGACAATTCACAACTCCATCATCCGTCATCCCCACTATGATCTCCAAGTTTTCCCTCTCGGAACCCTTTTGCTCGCCTCTTCGGTTCTGACTGTTCATCCCTCTCAGTCCGGGGCTCCCCTTGATCACTGTGACGAGAATCTCCGGTCACAATCCCTCAGCCATCTCGAGTCGCGTGCTGGGAGGCACCAAGAAGAAGGGAGGAAGCCATGACACGATCTTTTACAACATCAGCCCCACTAAAAAAAAAAAAGAATCGGAACCAGTTTATCCGCCATACCCCGTGGGCTTCAGGCAGCGCGCCCAAGCTTACGCTCGACTTGACGATGATGGGAACCCAATCCATGGTCGACCACGCAACCCGCGGTGCACCGCCCGTGATCTGCCTATCCTAAACGACGTTGCAGTGAGGATTTAACAAACAGCGCTATGTAAACACGAGGCGGACGACCATGCGAGTATGCACCCACTCGGACACATACTTGCTCGCACCGCAACCAGCTCCCACAGCAGCCCGCATCGAACTGCACCACTTCCGGGAACGCCTCCCTACTCTTATACCACCCCTGCGTCGACGCCACAGACGACGTGAACAAGAATCTCGGCTTGTCCGCCCGCTTCGACCAGGCATCGGTCCCCTTCACATTCGGCTCAAACGACGACAGTCCGAATTGGTTTTCATCATTCGTGCAGGTTGAATCGAGCCGCCACGTATTGTGGATGATCACCGTCACCGAATAGCGGAACTCGCCGTACATGCAATCGTCGAGTGACAGGTTCGGTTGGCCCTTGTCGACCTCGACCTGTATCAGCTTCTCCGAATCGAGAATGGCAGTGTCGAGCCCGCGGTCCTCGAACACAGCGCGCTGTCTCCGTTCGATTGAGCCCGTCTTGGAAGGCCGGTTGAACACATATACTAATGCCACGTCCTTACGGCTCAGCAGGGAAGCAAGCAGATAGGATCCCTCCCCGCCCGTCGAACCGGTCGGTAGAACGACATGGCCGCGGTAGATTTTCCGAGCCTAGTACGGACTCCCTGTACGAGATCGCCAACCTTCAAGTTGTCTCCAAAGCCGATAGACTCTTGATAATCATGCCCTCGAACTCTGCTTTAAGATCTGCGGCGGGAGAAGGACAGGTATCAGTGCCAGCTAAAAGTTGAATCAAATACCTGGCAAGGTGTCGAAGCGTGGGAAAGATGATGTTCTGGCTGATCTGAGACACTGCTGTTTGAATCTCATCGTGCGAGGATGCGGCGAGCGGGCCGATGCGGTTCCTGAGCAAGGTCGAGGGCAAGCTGCGAGTCAAACGTCGCTCGATGAAGATGGGTAAGTAAAGCAGACCTGTCAAATCCATTTCTCGAACACATCGATGTCGAGCTCGATGGGTTAATCTACAATGACGGTCGTCGCATATGCCATCAGCTAGCTCTCAACTTCACTTTGGGACCAAATCAAAGGCAGAGGGATGTCGATCCCAGCCTTGGAACTTGGTTCCCAAAGAGAAACATACCTCAGGCCAATGTCGTTTCATGAGAACATCAGGACGGGTGCCGAGCGTATAAAAGGTTGCAGGATGGACTCTCTGTCTTTCAGGCTCTCGTTATATCGACAATGTACAGCTCCATCATTTACACTATGGTCTCGAAGTTCGCCCTCCTCATTAACCTTTTCCTCGCCTCTACGGCTCTGGCTCTTCCTCCGTCAGCTGGAGGCTCGCTTTGCTCGTGGCGAGGATATCCAGCCACAACCCTCCGACCGGCGTTCTGCATCAATTATCCTCAGAGAAAATACTTACAATGTGGATTGGGCTGGTGCTCAGCATAATTCTTGGAATGGAGAGAGTGGAGTTAGTGTCATCCCCATCATGGTCCATGATCAATCTCATTTCTTTGCTGACGGCAAATAATCGATTTCGTCACTGTTAGTTTCGTGGTCCCCGTGATCGACACTGTATCCACCACCAACTCTAACGCCACTTTTGCGGCTGCTCTCGGTCATCCCTGGGCCTCCGGTTGGTGTCCACGTCGGTGTCATAAATGGACTCGTCGAGATTTATCGTGAGAGATGTCGAACTTCTAGTCCAAATTAATATTCATCATCTGTGCATTGAACAGTTGTGTGGGGGACCAGCCTTGACAGCATCCACACTTTCGATATCGGGAACAACGCAATCGAGTATCATAACACTATCACCCTCAGTCTTCTATACCAGCGAGCTGGATGTTGGGGTGATGATTATTAATCACGCCCGCTGGGTGGCCTTTGGGGAATTGACATTCTCTGTTAAGCTTATTTACGTTAATTTTGCTGAGGCGATGATCCTAGCCGCTGGGATTCCCGGTGGTTGGAGGCCCCTCGCGGACTTTCATGAGGTTATGTTCTTGGATTTTAATATTCATTACCTGGTCATACTACTAGGCTCATTGAACACCCCATAATCGGTAGATACAATTGAGTATGTCGACATCCAGCGGGGCGACGGATTACTCACATTGACCGTGCCGGACCCTTCCGTGGCGGGTGCCACCTCGGTCTACTACGAACCCACCCTGTTGTTTTAATGCAGAAAATGAAAACAGTTCATAGTGTCGACATGGACATGCTGGTGGAGCTTCAGCCTTTCCAAATCTAAGTTACATTGCACAGATCTTCCACTGCTTTCTGTGGATCAGTTTCTTACTTCTCTGCCACGTGGCTTTCGCAGTGAATCCAGCTTCTGTCATTTGTACGGTACCATCAATTGATCTTTCGAAGCTGCTCTGATGTGTCTATAGTCTACTAACATAGTACTCGTCCGCTCCCTCCGGGTTCAGCTTTTTTTCCGGCTCCAGCCATTCATGTGCAAACACCTTGCCAATGCGAGCGCTCTCGCCTAGGCTGAGTGGAGTGGTCGAAACCGATGACAAAGTCGCTGGCTGAAGAAGAGGCGAGTCGGCACAAGTGGTACAAACGTAAGATGAGTGGCGGACCTGGGCCATCCCCACCACCTGGCAAGCGTCCCAACGACTATCGACCACCTGAATCCACGACGTCGACGTGGAAAGGTCAAATTGAGACCCACAAGAGTCAGCCGAGCGAACACGAAGAGATGGACTTACAAAGACGGACAGTCGCGTCAAGACCGTATCGGAACTTCGGAAGGGCGAGAGCTGGCGTCGGGTCGTCCCATGGAACGGTACCCAACCCACCCTGGTTGATACCCATGATGCTTTGCACAACCCACTCTTCCCCCGTCGGCGCCAGCAACCAGTATCTAATACGAGGAAATACCCGGTCAGCAAACGACGTCAACTGGAGTAGCACGCCAACATATAGGCCAGGTATTGGATTACTCACTCGGCATCACCACCAAATGTCGGGGAACGGTCAACACAGACTTGGTACGCTCCAAGCCCATCATTTCCAACCGATTCTTGAAGGTCGCTCCACGATCGCTAATGTCAAAGTACGTCCCGATATCGCTGTTCCTCCGGGACGTATTTGGCACCATCATACGTCGAGTTGGGTGGCACGGCTGCTGTGTCCCTGGCAGGGGTGCTCACGCAGTTATCGCAGCCGCAGTCACCGTAGTCGGGCGTGCAGGTCGTGTTCTACTCGTTCGACCAGGTGACGTTACCCCCGACCATATACACGTCTTGCATGACGACAGGCTAGACTGACGGGGTGATACCCGTCCTGGCCGTAGATCAGATCATAGGCAATCGTGGTTGCGTTGAGGGGGCCTGACGTGCCCCTGCGTACCAATCAATGGAGGAGGTTAGGGCGGTCCCGTTGACTTGTTCGGTGACGGAGGTGGAGTTCATGTAGGCGTAGCGCATGTCGTACATGAGGTATAGTCTAACTTCTTGCATCCCGTGAACGAATAGGTTCAGCGCAGTCAAATTGTCGAATGGCGGAACTAATTAGTATCTGGTCTTCGTGTCAGCAATGTTATCTTCTTGGCAAGGGTGGGCGTGCGATCGTGAACCTGGAAGCCAGCGTCAGCATTAACGTTCAAGTGAACCAGATGAATAGAAAGTTCACCGTTGTTCTGTCAGTTCATTGATTGCAGAGACGTTCGTTGTCAAATATCTATCAAAACCGTGTCAGCTGAATGATCACCGAATTCGCAGGATAACGACTCATCACCGATTGATCCCCATGATATGATCATGAACCCGCTCTTCCTGCACAAGCGGCCCACATGCTATTCATAACATATAACCGTCTGGACGTCTTCACCGAGGAAGACAGGCAGATACTAAGCGACGAGGTGAACCACAGGTGGAAACCAACAGGAATGCTCTACTACTAATCAGTGTAAAACCCACATATTTGCATAGCATAGTCGTAATCTTCCACTTCAGATGATCAATTTCCTCAGTGGCTGGGGGCTGTTGTGCAGGGTATGGACGAGGCAAACTGGTTGGCGCTCAGATCATATGCCCAGGTGAAATTTTATGCGCATCACCCAACAGGTTATTTACCTACCTTGGTCCACCGGGTGTTGCCTAATGGAGGCAGAAAAAATGCAGGGATAGATAATGCGGGTGAGGGAGGCGAATTTCGATCCACGTTTAACAACTCCCCGATAAGTACATAGGTTTCGTTCGTCGTGACTCGTGAGTGTCATGAAACTTACCTCGAACTTCATTGGGTGACGATCTGATTTTTCGGAGAGCGCTTGGATACACGAACGTTGTCATCGAGCTCCAACGAACCAGAGGTTGGTCATTCATAGGATAAAAAGGGATTGGGTATGATTTGACCCGTATGACAGAATAGGCGAGTGGCGCTGGCGGCGGCCGAAGCGCTGATTCGCGACGCTGTGGGTTTAATCCGAGTGCTTGTCGTAAGTGCGTCACATGTGGTCGTGCAAGTACCAGCGCCTGACCCTCATTGCATCTATACGAAGAATCAAAAGTGCGACTAGGAGTCCGCTCACCAGATTCGGCAGATGGGCAACAGTTGTAGGGAACAGAAAACATGCGGGCGCAAGTGCCAAAATGATGAACCGGATTCACAGCAGATATTAATGTAGCGGTCCGAAATGTTTTTCGGCATGCAATGATATCGGACTTTGAATATGTATCTCCGACAGAAACTGCCTAATTTGGCAGGTTCAAGCGTAGTTCATCGCAAACCAATAACTACGTATGCCTTGGCTCGTCGAACGAGGGGGACAAAGCGAAGGAACGAAGGCTTCCATGGTATCGTAAGACGACGGCCATGACAATGAGTGGGCTCAGGCTAAAATTTGTAGCAGGCAAGAGGTTCCGGTCGGCTTTTTGGCTGCTCGTTCACGGGGCGGGGGCGTGAGGGATAGGGAGCCGCAGCGGTGCCTATAGTGATGGGATATTTATTATAATTGGGTCTGGCTGGGGAAGATACCCTTCTTTGCGTTTAAACCATGACCGCAGCACCTTCAGAGCCCGTCCCATTCCCCAACGAGAAGCTCGTTCGCCTTATCAAAGAAAACCCCGTCAGTGGTTGGGACGATGTATGGTGTGTGAACCCCGTAGTGTCCACGCAGACTATGAAATGAGTCCAATTTTCTCATAGGAAAATTGGATTCACACCTTGGGACTCGGGGGACATTCAGCCTGCCCTCCGTAACCTGATCTTGTCGAGCGAGCTTGATCTTCCCAAGTCTGGCCGTGCTCTCATCCCCGGATGTGGCAAGGTAGGCTCCGTTAAACTCATTGAATGAGTATTCACGTCAATCAGGGTTACGATGCAGCCTTCATCGCCTCTCATCTGGGACTTGACGTGTTGGCCATCGATCTATCGTCGACGGCGGTTCAGGCTGCGCGCGAGTAAGTTTCAAAAGTCCAAGTGAGACCGACAAATTTATACTGACCCCCGTCAGTCACTTTGATGCAAGTTCTTCTAAAGTTCCCGGCGCCAAAGTCTCCTTCGAGGTAGCAGACTTCTTCGACTTTTCAGTCCCTGATGATCAGCGCTTTGCCCTGATCTATGACTACACGTGTGTATCCTTATCCGTGTCTCCGCACCCGTGTGACGACCAGTCCGTTAGATTTTTCGTCGCCATTCCCCCAGTTCTGAGGAGTGATTGGGGAAAGCAGATTTCTGCGTTGCTGAAGCCTGGTGGTTATCTCATCACACTCGTCTACCCGCTCAACCTACCCGTAGACGGTGAAGGCCCACCGTTCTTCGTCAAACCTGAACACTACGTTGACGTTCTCGGAGATGGTTGGGAGAAAGTCCTCGACAAGGTCCCGGAAATTTCATTTCCGCAGCATGTGGGTCGGGAGAGGCTGGTCGTCTACAGGAAGTTGTAACCCTCTCGACAGCGCTGTAACAATCATGTACCAATAACCCCACTCAACTTCGACTTATATGCACCCAGTCCACCGACGTGAACTCGACTGGAAATTATGAACATTATGTAATGTTAGAAGTTTGAGCTCCGAATATTTATTACGGGCATGAGTGAAAGAAAGAGTGTGTGAATATTATGTAATGGAAACTCCACCTCGAGGTTTGTTCTCCGATCAAACCAGAGGAGCAGACAGTGTAGCATGTACTACTGGACAACTATGCTCTGAGCTTTTGCAATGTGGTTACCCGAATTTAACACCAGAAAATATACCCTCCTTTATAATATTATATTTGGTATCAGCTTTGATTTCATTGGAGCTCAACCTGGGGTGATTTATATACATTATAAGGTTCACACACTCTTCCTCAAGTTCTCGTAAGTGACTTTGTTCTCATAATTCGCAACTTTGAGATCCCCTATTAATGATAGGCTCCAGTGGATGGTGGAGCTTATGTGGCGAGACGACTGGCCGAGAGCCTGTCCCAAGAACTCCCCAGATTCAAACTAAGTTACTTATGAACGCCACAAGGTTTAGAGGCAAGAAGACATTCTAAAATGGGCTGTGTGTTTGTTCAAACCCCCATTCAATAGACCCAAAGTTTGTGATCTCATACACCCCAGGCGAGCAAACCTTATAAAGTGCATTTCGTTTTACACTCAGTTTAACAGAATCAGTAAGCGAAAATGTAATGAGCGGTCTTCGCAAAGGCTATGAAACACTTACCTCGAACTTCATAATGTGGGGTCGTCATTCACAGGATGAAAAGGGATGTCTTTGTGTACTATGATCTGAGTTGTATGGACATAATAGAGATATGTGCCACTCAGTCACTGGCGCTGATTGGCAATCGAGTTGTGTTCAAGGTTCAAAAATTAGCTACAGTAAGTAATAGCTGGAGTGCCAGGTTGTACTTACGGTAACTGTCAGTTGTAGCATGGCCGAGATGAATGTCACGCTGCCGCCACATCAGGCAGAGAAGCTTTGAAAATTTGATCCGTGAGTGTTTGTCGTAACCCGTGATCGTTCAAGTACCAGCAGTTTTATTGCCATCAATACGAGACAAAAAGCTACTAGGAGTCCGCTCACCAGATTCCTCGGAGAGGATTTGTATGGAACAGAAAGCATGTATATTGCACTTCCAATGCATATGTACAAGCTGTGGACTTTGAATATGCCAATCTCCGACAGAAACTGCCTAATTTGGCAGGTTGTGTAGTTCATCACAACCAACTACTCCCTTGGCTGGTCGAATTCGAAAGAGGGAGCGAAGCGAAGAGATGGTGTTCCATGATATGGTAAGATGACGGCCTTCAAGCTCGAGCGGCCCGGGACAGTGGTGCTTGTGTGACGAGGTGAGTCCGTCCCAAGCATATTATATTGATCCTTCGTGATTCCATACACGTCCAGGCGAGCGGATGTTACGAAGCGCAGTTCATTTTACGCTCGGTTCGACAGAATCAGTAAGCATCAGTAAGCAGAAACTTTGATCGACGATGGACTGAATACTTATAATATGCAGGTTCTTCGCCTTATGCTCGGTTCAACAGAGCCAGTAAGCGAAAACGTAACGAACTGCCTTCGCAAATTTTGGTGCGAAAAGCAAGTTGTTTTACATAGGTAGAATGCAATAAAACCGCATTCTGACGAGGTTCTTCAGTATATAAAGTGGCCCTTGTCACAGATTCTCTCCAGTACGAGCTCACGTCGTCAGTCGCGCTTCACTTGATTCCCGCCATGTCTCTTTCTGTTCCTATTGCTGATGGTGTATACCAAATTTTCAACGTCGCGTTCCCTAACCAGGATGCCGACTTGGTCTATCCTGGTGGACCCACAGGCTACATTGGGGGGTGGGCAAACAATACCGACTCGCAGAGAATGCAGGTATACCAATACTCTTATCCGTTTAATTTCATATCTGATGCTTGCGCACGGAATTTGTTTTGCTCGGTTGTTAGTGGCAAGTAGCAAATGTCCTCGACATGGCACTCGCAGGACAGGTCAGCATCTGGAACGAAGGAGTTTCGACCTTTGCATCAGCTGCGCTGCCTCCGTACCCTGCTCCCGTCGGTTGTTGCCTTGCGTGTTTGTTACCATACTAATCTGAGCTCTCGCCAGAACACGGCCGTAGTCGGGGATCCCAGCTCATCGGTTACCTGGGGTGTGAGTGTTCCGCCTAATTTGGGCGGAACCGAGCTATACACGTTAGTACACATTCCATTTGAGCTATCACACTACCCAACCCAGCATTCAAATGACGCATTCTGTGGGTTTTAGCATAACCCTGTTGAATACCAATTACGTGTGGACTCTTGGGGACGGAAGTGACGGAGCTCCCGTGAGTACTTTTTTCTTCTCGAAAAAAGTCCATGCCGCAGTGCTTGTGCTAATAATTGTGGCGCGGCCATCGTTGTTCACAGATTACGTTGGAGCTGTCCACTGGCGAGCCTCAGCCAAATCAGCTGTGGACCTTCGTGCCATTGAACTAGAGACTATGTGTACTCGACGATGGTTTGTAGGGGTTTCCGTTGAAATAGTCTATGGATATTTGTGTGGTCTATGTCTATTGCTCGGTTCCGTAGTCATGCGTGGTGAAGGATCAGCATCCCGTGTCTACAAGCACTTGGGGACTACTCGTAGCGGTTACATCGTGAGATTGAGCAATTGGCGACGAAAGCCCTCGATTCGGACACGAGATTTACGAAGTCCATACTGAGCCCCTGCACGAATGGGTGACTGCTATCACTGAGAAGCGGGTAATGCAATGATAAATCCACCGATCAGCTCGTTTTACCTTACGTCCCAGGCAAAGGTGTTGCGGATTCACGTAGACGATCGAAAATGTTCCTGATTGGATCTTCACCAGTGCGCCAATTCGTTGCTGGACGAAGATAGACGTGCTGACATTGATGTTATCGTAGAGAATGTGGAAGAACTGAGCGATCTGGGCCGCTTGATCCAAGCACCGTGATGCAAGCTTATTCTACAACTTGAGAAGCGACGTGAACGATATAGAAAGCCCACACTTTGCGAGGGCTTCGATGGTCTGCGTGATGCACCATTCATCCAGAAAAAAAAGAGTAAACAGAGCGGCAAAGTAGAGTGCTCGATTCGACCTTGCCTTCGCTAGTTGCGTGACTATAACCTGACACGTCTTTTGGACGAGCACTGCAGATTAGAATCATGATCCCAAGTCCGAGTGATACCTACTGTAGAAATGTCCTTGACATCATTCTCCCCTAGAAGCATGGTCGGATTGTACAGCACTCTTGAGGATCTCACTAAGGACAGGTGCGCGCTCTTCTATAATCAAAGTTCCCAACCGTCGAATTGATGTCCCACGTCAGAAGAAACTCGGGCGAAATGGCATCAATTGTTCCACTGAGGGTGCGCCTGACGTCGTCCATTTTTTTATTGCACACCTTCCGGGCTACGGAGTGGAGCGCGCGAGGTTCGATCCAAGTGAGAAGTTGTGTTTTGCCACAGTGATCTTCATGCAGGCAATCGAGCAACTGAGCAAGCTTTCCGTACAGTCTGTCCTTCGGACAAGCATAGATACGATCATGATGCCACTGCAACGTCTTTCTCCGTGGGATCGAGGACCCTGAGGATGGCGCTGACTCAGAAGAGTGATAGTAGTCGGCCAAAGTTGCAGTATGTGAGTTGCTTTCTGAATGTGCTCGTTCTGAGGTATTGGTCCCTTGGGTGAGTTCGAGGAGAGACTACAGCAACAGCATGGAGTTGGTAGGGACTGTTGTGTAGTGGCACTGTGATTATTATTCATGCTGCGCTCGCTGACGACGTCGGACGAAGACAGAGGCGAAGCCGACAGGAGACTTAACACGGCACTTATCCCACTGGCACGTGGTCGATGCTAATCCTTAATTGGACCTGTCGCTCACGTGCCCGCGCAGGCCTCAACGAAAATAGACTGGCATATCATCAGGATCGACGGCAGCCTCAGACAGGC
>JBBPNO010000245.1:0-35030 GCA_038090915.1 Boletus eberwhitei
ATGGTCCATCACACATGCTCATCAGCCATAGAAGCCTCAAAATCTAACTAATCGAAGCCACAAGCGATAAACCCTGCGTAGAATGCCACGAGTCCATCCGGGAAGCATGAGAACACATGATTGTCATGTGGCCCATGACTGTCATACAGATGACCATCATGATCCATCACAAAATGTTGTCTGTGCTACATCAATCAGTCACAGTGTACAATTCATTACCTTACAGATAGCCAATGCATCAGTTAAACAGATTTAGATTTTGTGAATAAGAGAAAGTAAAGATACAGCAAGTGATATTCAATTTTACAATGCAACATACATTGAACTGAAGATGTATCCAAAGGTCTGTTATGTTATAGTAAATGAAAAGCATCTGCTACTGTCTGAATCCCTCCAACAAATTGAACATGCTTACCTCCTTTCCCCTCACATAAGGATTTTTTCCCATATTCTTGAGATGCGCTTGATAGCGTTTCAGTCCAGTAATTCCAAAATACTGGAGGACCTTGTCGGCAATAGCTCGTGCCAGCTCGAAGATACACGAGATCTGATTGGACTGCTCTTCAGCCATATACTTTGTATGGTACATGACCATACCACAAAGTGTGATGACTGGATTTTTGTACAATGCTAAGAATTGGATTAGTTATTGTTTCTGAATATTCAATAGAGAAAACTCACTGTGATGAAAGTTGATGAATGGTAGGGCAAGTACCAGCCTACAGAGGGTCTCCAGAGTACCTCAATGCATTTGGTGAGTGAACGACCTGCTGTGGGTAACATCAAGGAACCTTGACATTTTGGTTAGGTGTATTGTGTTGATGTTGAAGAAGTGGCCCCTCCAACACATTCTGGAGATCAGGGTGTACACTATATGGACCTGTCTGGGAGGCATGATGCTATTGCGATGTGATCAGCAACTGGAAATGATGCGGCCAAATAAACTCACAGGAGATTGCTGGGAAAATGATGGACCATTTCAGACTGAGCCTTGTTGGAGTGCTCGGAGAGGACAGTTCTGCTGCAAATTAAACCTTGGAGAGTGTTCTTCATCTGGTTGTGGGTGATATGGGGGGTGATGATGACCCAAGATTTAATGCTGGTCATGGGGATGCAGTAGCTCGCTGCACCTTCAGCGTCATGGTGGGGATAGGAGACGATTCCAGCATGATGGGCAATTTCCCATGTCCATTCGGACCAGATGTCAGTGGGGAGTTGCATGGACTCGAAGTTTGCCACACTCCAAGTTTGAGCCCATTCAATGGCCATGCCATCGTCCAAGCGCCTAAAGAGATGTGAGCGGACAGACACGGGGAGCTGAAAGTATGCACTCAAAGGGGCTGGGTATGGTGGCTTGAGAAAACAAGATATCAAGAAGCATCTGCATAACTTGCAGGTTGTCAATATTGTCGATGAATTTGTGGAGAGTCATCTTTACGTGGGGTTTGCTGAAACTCTTTATGTGTTGCCTCATATCTGAATAAAAAGGGGGCAGTCAGCTGGCTTCAATGATGGAGGGTATGGCACACCTAATGGCTCAACAGGTCGATTGACGAATATCAAGTATTTCTTCCACAGCTCTTCCTAAATGAAAGTCCTTGGTGTCAATGTACCCTCAATTCGATATATAGCAGGTATATAGATCTTGGCCTTGTCAGCTTATGTATAATTTGCCAATGTGAGCTCATAGGGTATATAGTCTCAATATCACATGATGCATGAAGACAAAAAATAATATAGGCAATCCTAATTTAAAAAGCACTCAGCAGCAAGCAACATCCATTTGTCTGATTTGTACATGTAGTCCTCCTCTTCCAAAATCCATGAGCATCTTCCCATGTGCAAATATTTCTTCCCCAACATACCCTCCTGAGGCACTTCCTCCAATCTTCTGGACTATCCTTTACCTCTGCATGATCTTATTTCTGTTTAAGTTGCATTAGATGGCTTTATGTTCCAATGCAGTTGCTCTCATGAGGGCAAGGTCTGACATGGAGAGGATGGCAGATCTAATAATGCAACTGTCATCATCATCAGTCATATAGGCCATCCCCCTGAAGGATGATATATGGCTGAATTGACCTCACATGTGATGCGCAATGCATTGGCATCCATACTTGATCCCTTGTCAACAAACCACCACTTGAAAGCAGTTTTGTCATTAGGAGAGCCAGACATTGCTGGTAGATCATGGTACAATCACTCTATGATGGCAAAGCATTAAGGAATATGAACAAGACATGCATGCATGATGTAGATCTTGCCAAACACACTGGAGACTCTCCCTTTGTTCTATACCTAAACAAATCCTTGGAAGTCACTGTGAATGTATCTATGTGACCAAGGTGATCACCATGGTGTGTCAATGGTTGCATGACAGAACAGGTGAATCAGCAAATGCACACCTCCACATACTTGTGCTTGAGTGCAAGTCAAAGTGATGTTGATTCAAGTGAAAAAAAGGGGGAGTTCAAGACATGTGGCAGTAGAGCATTTGTCTGTGATACATGATCTGAATTTGGTGTTTTTAAGAAAGCAGGCAGGTTTTGAGATGGGAGACAGAGACTTCTTCCTGGGATCATGCATGAGATTTGTTTTTGCTTGCTCCTGGAGACAGAACCTTCATGTAGAACACATCCACATTGCCCTTTGATCACACACCAGTGCCACTACCATCCCACAAGATAAAGGGTGCACATCCTGCTCAAGCCATCATAGATCTCTCCAGAACTCTCTCCTCAGATGCAACTCTTGCTTGCAAAGAGACATTGAGGCAATAATAATGGCTGGAATCCATATGATAGTATTTCACCTGTATTGACAAGGACATGGCACATATACATATAGTATGCAGATGCTGCAGGTGATCCTCAGAGGCATTGACCATGAAAGTGTGACATAGAACAAGGGCAACCAAGGCTTGTAGTCTTTCTTGAGCAAATATGAATATCAAATGATCAAAAGCACAGGTGGAATGCAAGAAGAGCTCAGTGACATCAATAACTGCACAGCAGAAGAAACAGACACTGCATTTGATCTGTTCAGTCTGAGCAGCAGGATTAACTATCATTGATGCACATTCAAGTAAAGTGGCTATTTCAGGCCAAGGAGACAGTGCAGGAGGGGTCACATTGAACTGGGCTTGGTAAAAGTGATGCTGATGAGTCTTGACAATAGTTTACTCTGGTGGATCCAGGAGCAAGGAGATGGCAAGGGCAATCTCAAGTTCCTCATATGCCATTGACCTGCATCAAACTTGTTTCATGTATAGTCAGAAGCTGAGACCTGAATGGATTTAATTCTACCACTTGCAGCAGTTAGAATCCTTCAATACTTCAGGGCCCAATGACCCTTAGTATGACCTAGCACTCCTGCAATTCTTAGAATATTCCATCAAGAAACCCAGGAGAAATTAATGTTTTTCTCCAACATATAGCTCTATTACTATGTACAAATATGTACTGTATATAGCTAACTATCTTGTAATGAATATATATATAGTTAAGTGCCAGAGAAGAAAATGAGCATGTGACCATATCCTACACAGCCTTGCATCACATGACCAGCATTCCATGAGATTCTATGGTGTTTCATAGTGTTCCATAAATCAGTCAGCAAAAGCTTGGTATTTGTAAGGAAACACTTGGCATTTATAAGCAATCTCTTGGCATTTGTAAGCAACCAACCCTTCTGATTGGCTAGCCAAGTCCATGTATTTATCTATAAAAGGAGAGCTCTTCGGGCCACCAAAAAAGCAAGATTTACCCTCATAGAGATTTACTCTAAAAAAGATTTAATCTCAACCATAGAAATTCTTTCAAGGAGAATAATTCTCACCCCACTTGGAATTCCCCTCACAGGCAACCCTCAGAGGACCTTGAGCAGGACCATCTCCATAGTATAGGACAGCTAGTTGTATTGTTAGGAGTAAAACACTTGTAGCATTAGTGCACAAGTGAAATAGGACACCTTTTGGGAGAAAACCCTAAATAGGGCAACAAAAGGGAATAGATCCCCAACAATATAATACTACTAGAACCCAACCATATCTGCTACCCAGGTAACTGCCCTCCTAAAGGGATAAGTGACAGTATAGCCAAACAAAGCCTAAATTTGCATTCCCCTTAGGAAACAATATGATTGTATTACTGTAACCTATCTGAGTGAACTACATAAGTGAAGTGTGAACCCATTCTAGCATTATCTGGAACATCTTAACATCTCAACACTCCAACATATGTGTGAATTACCAGCCACAAAGTCATTGCCTTTTATAGCAATTAACTCATTTGACTTTGTATAACTCTTCTAGAATTTATTCTAATAAAGTCTACCAACTTGATAGTATTGACTAGCATACATTTAGACGTGTTTACTGTTGTTTACACTTATTTATATTACTAACACCTTACTAACCAGACCACAATTGAAGTAACTTAATTCTAATTCTTCAACATTTGGCGAACAACCTGTGCACTTAGCTACACTAAGTATTCCATTGACTGACATCTAGCTGAGCTAGATACTGTTTCATCTAGGAGGTAACTATTCCCCTAGCTTATAGTGTTCTAACCACAGGAGGCAAAGCAATAATCTGGAAAAACCTATTGTTTGTAGTTTCCATTGCTTTTGCCTGAATAGAAGTCACCATCCCAATGCACAAGTTTATGAACCTTCTTTACCTACTTTCCTAGTCAGGTCAAACATTCCTCCTTCATCAATCTTTGGTTCTTTGGTTCCTTGCTCAAAGGTATTGCAACCATCCCATCAGGAGAGCATATCACCCAAGGATCATGCTGGTTTTGAGTCATTCATGACATCTGATGGCTTAGACAATACAGACAACTGGAGTGCATTACATCCTTGTCAATACTCACCCAATCTACAAGATGCTTTTCCATTGCCATTCACCCAAAATTTGCATCATTATACTTGGTAGCCTCTTTTCCTAGTGTCTGCAAGAATGCCACATTCACCACTTGCAGATTGATGATGCCAACCTGATCTGAGCACTGGAACAACCATATAGCCTTCTTGCCCCATGCCTGCATTGAAAGATGCCATGATTCTACCTCATCGACAGTTTTGTAAAGGTTTCAATGCAGAGAAGAAAAACAATGTTCCACAAGATAGGAAATGAGGGACTGAACCAGCAGATGCTGTGTCTCCTCATACCCTGCCCAGTTCATTAGTTGATGGGGTGAAAACATCTCATTCCAGAGGTGTTGGTGCATCTGCCTCTGATGAGATGGTCATTCAGAAGCAGGAAACAACTATCACAAGAAAAGCAAGCTCATAGTCAAGTTCATGGAGAAGAGAGGTGCTTTGTACTAATACTTTACTTACTGCTCATCCAGTCCAACCCACTCAAACAAACAGCAGCCGATTTAGAGCATCTTGAGCTTTCCTCGTCAAGCATCCCTGTTGTTTCCCCACCTATCTCTTTTCTCAAAATCTCTTGAAGCATGTGTGTACCTCATCAAACTTAGGCATCTGTTATCCCATTTTCTTTATCCCTCTCATACATGTAGACATTGTGTTTCATCCCAATATCTCATCCAGAATAAAACTATTCATCTAGCTCCCTGAATCCCTCATCCATTTTATAGCAAATTTAATGCAAAGAAAAAGCCATGCAGGCATCATCATATATTGTAAATGGGAGCTTTTCCATCCTATTTGGCACATTCTCTTGAATAATAACTTCATTGAGGCCTATGAAAATGGGATTGTAATCAAGCATTATGATGCAGATTATAGGCATGCATATTCCAGGATTTTCATGTACCCCGCAGACTATTCTGAAAAGTAACTCATATTTATTCACCCTTCTCTTTTACTGAGTCCTGATGAAACTGAGTTCAGAATACTTACTGCAATAGTTTGTAATAAAGGCAACTGCCCATGTCCCCAATGCCTCATTTTGAAGTCACTTTTCTAATGTCTTGGTCTGTTGTCAGATATCAAAGCAAGGATATCTTCAGTGCATACATATCTGTGGATCAAGATCATCACAGCTGGGTCAGCAATCTATCAACTTGGTAATTCCATCAAAGATACTACTGTTGAGCAGATTCTGAGAGGCTGTTCACTTGTTTCAATACTGGTGGGTGCAAAAAGTGAATCGTGATGTGATGTCTCTGGCTGACATTTCAAGTCAAGAATGCTTTCATTGAGCAACTTTCTTTATTCATGTGCAGTCCTAGAGCATACCACTCAGCAGCTTTGCTATGTGCAATTCTAGCATTTGAAGGTCTATTTTCTAAGGAACATGACCTCACTGTTAGGACCCTCTTGTTCTGCCTTGTGGAACAGCATGCCCTAGTGAAGCTCTGGCTCCACTCTGATGATTCCCTGAATCACCTTGAATGGTCCTCAAGGAACTTGGGTGCACAACTTCAGAAATGCCAGGATGTCACCTATATAGCCATCAAAACAAAGGAGTTACCTAGTGAGGCAACTTCTTGTCAATGACATCAGTAGGCACAAGCAGAGGTGCCAGTGGGTCAATACTAGCTCAGCATGGCAGGGTCCTCACATAAAAACATTCAATTTACTTAACCTACAAATTTCATACCCTTGGAGACCAAGCCATATCAATCAGAACATTTGGTACCATTAACTCCTATACAACACAAATAGTGAGTGGAGATCAGATGTGAAAAATCCTGTAACTTGATTGGCCATCTTGCTCAGAGGGAGCTTGCTGGTGACACCACCTTATGAAAAGTTTTACACCCACATAAACAAATGAGACATCCAAAAGCAGCTTGCAAAATAAAAAAGGTGACTCACCACACTTAGACAACAGCAACATGCTAGTAATCCACTAGATTTCAATACCACCTCAGCCATGAACTCAATACTGGAGTTACATCATGTCATAACAAGCTCCCAAAACTATGTGGTCAACCTGCCACAACATCTGGGTGAATGCTGTGGCCAAGGCAATCCAGCCATCAGGATAAGTGTGACTCAATGATGTCTCACCCTCATTTAATGATGATGTCCTCTGTAGGAGGACTATATAGGCAAACTCAAGGATCATATCCTCTCGTGGCCATACTGATATGAGTATGATGGAGATGACCATCAATTCAACATTATTGAGCATAGCCAGTTGCATTTCATTGATAACCTCAGTCAACAAATTATTTTTACATACAAAAATGCGTGTGCTGTTTTTTCATCCTCTTTGAAAAGGATCATAACTGCACAGCCATGACCTAGTTGCATGAAATCTTGCTCACATTGAATGTCATAGGATATATAGTTTACACAAAATAACCTTAACCCCACAATGGCCTTCCATATTTCTGTGGTCCATGTGGCCCCTGATGCACCTAATCATCTATTGATGGAATCTTATGGAAGCTCACCTACCAAAAGTCAGATTTGTTCCAGATGATGCAAATGCTTTTAGGGATCTGGATCCATTTCTTGTGGTCCATGGATGCCACCTCCAAATGGTATGGTCCAAAGGACATGCTGACAAACTTTTGAGATGTGGAGCACAGTTAATATGTTGGTTCTCTGCTCCTAACATCCTTACCTCTCTGATGGACACAGTTTTGCCAATCAGGACATGTTCACTTATTTTTCAGGTTTTGAAGTTGGACACAAAATTCAACACACCATTGGCTCAGTCACTGGAGCTGATGGCAAGGGGAACATTCTTGATGAAGATGAAGAGATGGATATTTGTGATGATAATGTACCTGGAATATCACCTAATGGTGGGGGTAAAGAGGTAACCCACAGTGACCTTGAAGATATTAATAATGGTGGTGATGATGCCACTGATACCACTAGCAGCAAGTTGGACAAGGATAATACCACCAATGGTGATGATGACAAACTGGCCAAAGTGGAAAATGAGACAGTTTATAAATTCTAGAGGTGTGCAGCAGTGGCATTTGTTTTGATATTATTTGCCCTCCTATAGATTTCCTTGTATCTCTCCATTCCTATATACCCAAGACTATTTTGTAAGAATCTGAATCCTATGCATGTTCACTGTAAGGTCCCTTCAAATTGAAAGGTGACATATTTGACAGAAGTTAAGTCATTAGGCGACGCAGTGTTTGGCACTACCCATAGCAGCATTCACACTGAAGCTTAATTATTCAAGATTCCAACCAGGCAAGCTCAAAGCTCCACTACCACAGGCAGCATAATCAACATGACCTCAAATTATTGTTAAACATGACTCACCACCAGCTGACCCTTGGTACAGCAGAAAAATGTCACATTCCTGGGCCCTACCTCCAAGTCATTACCAGCAGCAGTCAGTTATCACAATTAAATGACTACAAGTACCTCAGCATCAATGAACCTTCAAGCACTAGGTTAAGAATATATAGGATGGGCCTTTTATAAGGATCTTCTGGCATCCTAATCTTATTAGTTCATGCCTGTTAGTATCCATCTTTAAGGGTTCATCAAAGACTTGAACATCAACATCTTTGGGAACTGGGATTGGTTTGTAGTCCAGATATGTTTGTTATCTTTATGTTGATGACAAAGCTGCTTTTAGTATGATTGATGGTGGTCACAAAGCATGTTAGTTTTTGTTACTCAAAAGCAAGGGTGATCATAGGGCTTGGTGAAACAGCATATCTATGACTCATAACATTTGCAAACTCATTCACTCAGTGTTTGATGGGGTTGAAAAAAGTTCTATCATAGTTGACTCCTTACACATCCATCAACAGGTTTTCACTAAGATGAGGTTTTACCCATGGAACTCAATTCAATGATTAACACATTGATTGATGAGCAGATTGCTTCTGCTATAGATCTTTTTCCTACCATTTTAACTGTTGAAGATAATCCTGTTAGCATTGCATCCATAGTGGATAATCAACAGCACACCATTGCCCTCCTTCTATAATATGCAAGGGCAATTTCATGGATAATGAAGCTTTTTTCAACATTGTCATGAGACATGACCATAAAGGAACTAAAACTGTTCAAGCTCACCCCAACCCCTCAAGTTTTGCTTCTATGGTGATTATACTGGCAGCCTCTTGCAAGAGGGGGGCATTGAAGGATGCAGCAAGAATGATTGGAGATGGCCATGTTGTTCCATTATTTGTGAATCCATGAAGCCCTGGTGCATATTCAAAATCTGCTAAAGTACTTCATATGATGGGATAATCTCACCCTCAGACTGGATGATGGTGGGTATACCAAGAGTTTATATTCTCCATCAAGTACAGCTGTCCAATCATGATGGTATAAATGATCTTGTCCCAAGAAGCAAGATAGCCAGCCCAGATCACTCCTGCCTTATACCCCATCATTTGTTCCTGCATTGACAAAATGAATGCTGAAAATACAAATAAGAAAGCATGCAATGTACCAGACTAGTCTGGTTATACATAAGCATGTTGTTCAATAGGTCTGTTATATTCATTCATCCATTGACATTGCCCTGGATGCTGTGCCCTGGGTCTAAGAGCCACATAAACATAAGGAAAGAACAATAAATATCCACAGCTGAGCAACCTTCTTTTGTGCTGTCATTCTTGATAATGGATCATTCACCTGGTCTTTGATCAACACATTTGGATTTTTGTAGATAGAAAGGGAGTCATTATAGTTGAACCCTCTTGCTTTGGTGAATGCTGGAGTGATTGACAACAGCGTTTAACAATATTGCAACTGGGACCACCAAGATAGCCCAAGCAGGAGCCTGGGGGAATAAGTTGTTCATGTTGGATGTTCCCATTGAGTGGCAAAGTGACTTGGCATGCTTCTTGCACCCATTTATACTGGATTTAGCTCCAAAATTATTGCAGGGAATCAGTGGAATGCTAGAGATAAGGAATGTGGCAACTCACTGGCGAGTAAAAGGTTGAAACACTTGGAGAACATATGACCAGGATCAATCAAAGACGTAACAAAGAGCAGGCCACTGGCCCATCAGGTTTCTAAAATTACCCTAGTTTACTGGCAGTAACCATTCAAAGCAGTCCATTGAAAGATGGTGGTAAGTATGTGAAAAAAAACCAACAATGCTCAAGGATTGACCGAAGTCAATATCCAAGAGATAAAGGCAATTTCAAGAATGAGGACTATCTACAACAAGTATCCTACTATATATACTACTTGGGAGTGCACATGGGCCATGCTTTAGGGCTGGCATGAAATGTACTAGAGTATTCTATGATGTTTGTATGACGTGAGTGTGTCATCATAGTGATGTAGTGGTCTGGGCTTAAGACCTGGACTGATATAGGATAATATCATATCATGTGAGTGTCTGACCTAAGCATTCTAGATGTCTGTAAGGTATGGGTCTTAGTTAAGTACTTTAAATATGTGGATAAATGTCAAAAATCATTTCATTACCTCCTTTTTAATCCTTGAAGTCCCTTTTGAGGAGAATACTTGTTAGCTTGGGTTTTGAACCCAGTGTTGGTATCTTGAAGAGGTGGTTGGGGAGTTTGTTGAGGGATTTGGCATAGAAGTGGAAAGATTCATTTGCAAAAAGTGGTGTAGTACTAGTGCATGTTGGGTAGTCATAGCTGGTGAATGTGAGTCTGACTGCAGAGAGGTTGGCATTATGGAACTTCTCGACAAGTTTCAAGGTGTTCTTGATATTCACCTTTGGCTCCCACATGCACTTTTCATGGGGGTATCCATTCCAGTGTATGAGATACTTGGTCTTCCCCCTACACTTTCTGGAGTCAACCACCTTCTGGACTTCATGTTCTTTGTCTTGTTGGACAACAACCGGGTGTGGGGGTTTTGGTTTCATCTGGGATGGGGCAGTCCTGATGATGTAGGATATGAGCAGGGATGCATGGAAGACAAGGTGGATGCCTTGCCATGTCTTTGGAAGTTTGAACTCATATGCAGCTTCCCTGACTTTTCACTTGACCTTGAAGGGTCTGTAGCATTTGGCATCAAACTTTTTTGTGGGTTGGTCAGTTTGAATGTTGGTTCCTTTGAGTAGGACCTGTTGTCCATCTGTGAAGTTCATTGCTGGAGAGGCGTGCCTATCATGGCTCCTTTTCATGGCTTTGGCTGCCTTTGCCAGTGCGTTCTTCACAGTTTTGTGATGAGACTTCATTTGTTCTGTGAAGAGGGTGGCAGACTCATTCTGGGCTTCTACTTTTTTGTTGGGTATGAGTGGTTGTTGCCCATAGTTGAGTAGAAATGGAGATATGCCTGTTGCACTGGTGGTCTGGAAGTTGTGGGCAAACTTGGCCAGGAATAGTCATTCGACCCAGTCGGTTTGGTGGTAGTTGATGTAAATGCATAGGTACTTTTCTACCTCTTGGTTGATACGCTCCATCTGACTGTCAGTCTGGGGGTGATAAGCAGTTGATGGATTTGCTTGGATGCTGAGGAGGGAGTAGAGGTCTCGCATAAATAATAACACAAACTGTGTTCCTCAATTTAAGATCACCTTGCATGGGGTGCCATGGAGTTTGAACACCTGGTTGCAGAATATTTTGGCTACTCCTTATGATGTAATAGTGTCCATGATGGGTGTGAGGTGTATCATTTTCAAAAAACGATTGACAATGATGAGAATGATGTTCTTGCCATCAGATTGGGGGAGAGGGCTGATAATGTCGACAGAGATAATTTCCCAGGAGGTCAATGGGATCTCATTTTGGTGGAGTGGTGCATTGACTGCTGTGGTTTTGGCTTTAACCTTTTGGCAGACATCACACCCTTTCACATACTCTTCGACATTCTTTTGGAGTATTGGCTAGTAGTATTCACTCATGAGCAGATCGTGTGTTCTTTTGATGCTGGGGTGTCCAGCGATTGGGTGATCATGGTTGGCAATAACGATGTCTTTGCATAGCTTGTCATTGTTTGGCACATACGTGAGGTTTCTCCACTTCATGAGTCCATCTTTTCTTATCCAAGGGCCTCCTTCTTGAGTTTGTATTGGAGTTTTGTGATTTTTGAGAGGATGCTGTCGGAGGCAACTGCCTTGAGTGAGACTGTTGTTGACATGGGGGATGGTGGTGGTGAAAAAAGGGCATTGGAAAGCAGTATTTGTGTGGTGTTGTTGAGGTTCACCCCCTTTTCAAAGTTTGGCCTCCTGGATAAAGGGTCAGCAGGGTTTGTCTTACCTGATTGGTGAGTGATCATCAGGGAGTATTCCTAAAGGATCTGCTGTCAGGCTTGACAGCGGAATAGGTTCTGTGGTCTGTGAGGATTTCCACAGGGTGTGCTGCATTGAGAAGATATTATCATCATTCATTGAGTGCAAATATGATGGCGAGCATCTTTAAGTCCACAGCATAATAGTTTCACTCTGCATTGTTGAGTGAACAGGATATGAATGTGACAGGGTGCCAAACACTGTTGTGCTTCTGAAAAAGGATTGCTCCTACACCTATGCCTGATGCATCAGTCTCAACTCAGTAGAGGTCAGTGTCTGTGGGCATTACGAGTGTGGGCACAGAGGTGAGGATTGCCTTGAGGTCTTCGAAGGCCTTCTGGCATTCATCAGATGAAGTCTTTCTTCACTGACATAAGCATGTTGAGTGGGTGCACTATCATCACAAAGCCTTTGATGAATCATCTGTAGAAGTTGAGGAATCCTAGGAATCCTTGTAGTGTCTTCTTGGACGTGGGAATGGGCCAGTTGGCAATTGCTACAATGAGTCCTAGGAACTCAGTTTCCTAGACTTCAAAGTCACACTTGTTATTGTGAAAATAGAGGCAGTTGTCATACAATATCTTCAGGACCTTTCATACTACCTTTCTGTGCTCTTTGAGCATCTTAGTGAATATTATGATATCATCTATGTAGACAACCACTATGCCTTTGTCTACTAACTTCCAGAACTGCAAATTCATCATTGTTTGGAACATTGCTGGGGATTTAGTGAGTCCAAAAAACATCACCAATGGCTCAAAGATTCTGCAGTTTGTTCAGAATGCGACCTTCCATTTATCTCCTTCTGCCATCCGTATATTGTTGTACCCCCACCTTACGTCAAACTTGGTGTAGTATTTGGCTGCTTTGAGCTTGTTGACCAGTTTGCTTATGAGGGGGAGTGAGTACTGGTTTCGGTGTGTTATCACAGTTAGCTTGTGGTAATCTTGCACGAAGTGGAGGCATCCATCCTTCTTTTTGATGAAAAAGAAGGCTGATGTGAAGGGGGACTTGGAGGGTTGAATGCATCCTGACTTGAGATTTTCCTCAAGGAAGTTGTCAAGTTCCTTTTGCTTGCCTGGGTTTAAGGGGTAGACCTTGCAGTCCACTTCATGTTCTCCAGGAAGGAGTTTGATGGTGTGATCCCAAGGACATCAAGGGGAGAGTGTATCAAAGTCTTCCATTGCAAACATGTCCTTGAATTCATGCACATGGTTAGGGGCAGCTTCCTCAAATGTCTTCTTTTTCTTCTGCACATAGTCCTTTATGACTACCTCCATATGCATCAATGTCTAGGTGGAACAGGTAATCTTCTTTGGACAGTACAAAGTCTTCTTCTGATTCATCGTCATTCTTGTCCACTGACATGACAGTATGATCATTGTCACACCAGAACAAGATGTGTCCTATCTTCCAGTTGATGGCTGGATTGTGCATCTTCAGTCAATCATGTCCTAGGAAGATCATGTTTGGACCTAGGTTTGTGACAGCCAATACAATCTGCTTTTTGTGGTCTTGGACCTGGATTTCAACTATGACAAACTTTTTGATTTTGCCTCTGGTGTTTGTCATGCCATTGGTATTGTAAATGGTGAGTGCGCGCAGCAGGTTGTGGGTTGGTACCCCCTTTTCAGCCATGAAATCTTCGTGGATCAAAGATCTCATGCAGCCTGAGTTGATAAGGGCTTTCACTTTGGCCTTCCCTTCATTGGATAGCCTTAGTGTCACAGGGACCTCCAGGGAGTTTCTCACCTTGTGGAGGGATGCCTTCCTGAACTTTGGAGTATGTTGGAGATTACACAGCATCCAGCATGCATCCTCCTCACTTATTGCTCAGAGTTCCTAAATGAGGTCCCAAGACACTTTGATCATCCTGGTATCATGGATGAAGGATTTCAGGTGTTTGACACTGCACCCAACATTGGTGTTGTTCACCTGTACCTTCATTCAACAGATTGACCATGGGTCCACCATGTTCAATCAGGAATGAGAGGACATCTCTTTTTTTTATTTGAACTTCTTGGAATGTTTGCAAGGGATTGTTGTCAAGTCATTTGGGCCATTGTCTCGTTTTACTGATGGCTCAAAGACAACCTTTTTCTTGCTTGTTGGACATGGTAGAATCATCATTTTTGCCTCCACTACTGGGGGGTTCACTTGGGCTTCAGTCTCATCAGCCTTGTTAGAGCTCAAAATGGTAAGTCGATTCGACAGCAATGACTTAGATGTTGGTACAGGAGAGCAGCTAGTGTCTACTGTACAGGTTGAAAAGACAGGTCTGAGGCTACATCTGAAGCATATTCTACCACAGGTCCTGCCCACTCTGCATCCGTTATTATGGCATATATTTGCGAGAACATGTCCGGAAACACTTCCTATCCATTTATGGTGATTCCTCGCACCTGGTGAGGTTGGGGGTGTGGTGTGTGGTCTGCACAGGGCCACAGTTTCTTACATTGGCAGCAAATTCCCTTTGCGCACACTTCTCCGATTTCCATTGATGTGCTGCATCCTGGAAAGATGCCAGGTTGGTTTGGATATGGGACCATTGGTGCTGTAGAAGCAGCTGCAGTGGGAGGTGGTCCATGGGGGGCTTGGTATTGTTGCAGGCATGGAGTGAAGTGGGGGTTATACATGGGTCTGCATGCCCATACATTTTGCTTCCTTTCTGAAATGTTGTTGTGGATCTACTTGGCCCTTACCAGGGCCTTTTCCCATTCATATGGATTTGTTGAGTTGATCATATTGGGCCTATTCTTTTCTATGAACTCCATGATGTCACTCCTCACTACCCAGCATATGAGATGTATGACCATGTGCCTATTGTACGTGATGCTAAACTTGGCCTCGGCAGCCAGCTGGTGAAGTCAGACAAAGTAGTCTTTGATCATATCCTTTCCTTGGGTGAGTGTGAAGAGGTGAGCCTTGGTGTTGCGAACCAAGGCGGTGGGTTGGAATTATTTGTGCACTTTTTCCTTGAAGGTGTCAAAATGGATGGCCATGAACATGTCATCTGTAACCATCAGGTCAGCAAAGTGACCAGCAGAGTTGTTGCTCTTCATGTACAATAGGACAATTAGTATCTTCTGCTGATTGGTTGGCTCTGTCTTAAAACCCTTGAGGTAGAGGTTAATGGTTCTCTACCATTGCACAAACTTTTGCTTGTCCCCATCATAGGGGTCCAGTTTCATGGCAAGGAATTTCCAAATTCTGCCTGAGGGTGGCAGGAATCCTCAAGCTGCATCACGTGGTTGTTCTATGCTGGGTGACAAGGGATTGGAGCGGTGTTGGAAGTGGCTAATGTGGAACAGTTGTTGATTGGGCTGATGGGATCCTTGGCCCTAGTGGCTGTGGGATATGAGCTTGGGGTCTCATCATCATCTTGCCCAGCAGGATGGGGGGGTTACCTGCATGGCCAGGGTTTTATATGTTTCTTTTGACCCACTCCATGTAGTTTCTTATAAAGACCCACACAGGGTCATTATCAATCATTGGGTCATTATTATCATGTACAACAACCATAGGTTCTGTGACAGTTGTGGAGGGGTCCCAATGCTGGGTGTGTGGGCTGTGGGGTGGTGATGTCTATGCCTGTAAGGAGCCCAGGGAGTCCTTGATCAGCAGCCCTTCCAGCAAGGTCGTGAAATGAACTTGTCACATGGGGCATGGTTAAGGCTGGACAGAAGTAGGGGTGTGTGGAATAAGACATTGTTCTAGGAGTTGGGGTGTCCTAGAAATACATAGGTAGATTATCAAGAAAGAGGAAGGTGACCAGTACATGGAGACAACTGCTCGGTGTAGTAAAAAAATCTGAATGTAGTCACAAACATGACAAGTTGCAAATTCCTATGTGCAACATATGGTGGATGGAGACCAACATGAGAGATGGTGGTTGCAGGTATGGAGATCGAGGGGATTGCAGGCATGTGCTGGTGCTGCTTCTGATGGGGCAGCAAGATGGACTACTGAGTGGCGCTTGGTGGCATGCACAGATTTACATGGAAGATGGGGAAGTGGTCCTGTAATAGACCCTTGATAATGGACAGGGAGTAATACTACATAAATGAAGAAACCAGACTGTAACACTCCCTGGCTATGGGAGGAATGGACATCAGAGGTATTCCACAAACCTGCCTCTTGTAGTGTTGAGGGGGATATGGACTGCTAGGTACTCAGCAGATGACGGGGGCTAGTGCACTATGCCTGGTAGCAATATTATCCTTATTTGTATGCTGGACAAGTGTATATGACAGCACTTGACAAGTGCTTTACTTGTGTGTTTCACAGATATGAACGATACCGTATGCAGGTGCGAGCTTGGGTGGTGTGTGTGCAATGACAAGTCACTAACATGGACAGTGGAATGTACAGTAAGAAGAGAGCCATGAGAACGATAACTGAAATGGAACACAGGGTCATCATTGTTGGGTGTACTTTGATCACTGCAATCACCTAAGGGCTGGATTTATATGGCTGTGACTAAACAAGGATTTACCATGCCGACTCAAGGCCTCACCAAGAGTCAATAATCAATGACTGTCACAGTGATCGAGTAGAGGGAGAAGAGAAAGACCAAAACCAACAGCATCTCAATAAGTTTGGGAATGCAGGCAAGGAAGTAGAAGGGGAGGAAAGGGGATGCTTGGAGATAAAGAGCCCAGGAGTGAGGAATATTCTTGGAATTTGAAAGGAAACCAACAATGTTCAAGGGTTGACCAAAGTCAATATTCAAGAGATAAATGCAATTCCAAGAATGAGGACTATCTACAACAAGTATCCTACTATATATACTACTTGGGAGTGTGCATGAACCGTGCTTTAGGGCTGGCATGGAATGTACTAGAGTATTCTATGATGTTTGTAGGACATGAGTGTGTTGTCATAGTGATGTAGTGGTCCAGGCTTAAGGCCTGGACTGGTATAGGGTAATATTGTATCATGTAAGTATCTGACCTAAGCATTCTAGGCATTTGTAAGGTATGGGTCTTAGCTAAGTACTTTAAATATGTGGATAAGTGTCAAAAATCGTTTCAGTATTACCATTGGCTACAATACTGTACATAGATGCATATTAGGAAAGCAGTCCATCAGTTGGCTGTCAGATGGTGGTATTATGGTTGACCAAGAGAGTATCATCTTTTCCCTACAGACTGATATTCCCTCTACCTCCTTGTGGATGGCCTACTCTATGATGTGGGGAACTACTTCTATGACATCCCACAGACCCCCAATGAAGAAGGCTATACCTTCTAAACCCCGACCATCAACATCACCATTAAAGCTGTGCAAGGTGATGGATATTGTTCCTAGGCTATGTCTCATTTCTTCCATTTCATATTTACAATGTTTCACATATGGACAGCCTCTCCTCAGCTATGCTCTCTCATACATAGCCTTGTAGTCCCTCTTCCCCGATCCAATCTGAGCTCATATCTCACCTTTTCTATTTAGTGTTTATATCTAACTTGCCCTGAAGCCCTCTCGTACTATATATACAACAATGCTTATTTCATGTAACTCTAACCTTGATACACTATTTACTGTGTAGATCAATTCATATCAAAGTTCCCACTCACTTTGATCTAGTTCTAATCTGGCAGTCATCTCTTCGTTGCTCTTGCTATTTGCAGTGATAGCAAGCGTGGTATTCTGTACCCTCACACTTAGTTGGGCTTGCCCTCTCTAAGGCACAGTTGACTCACTGTTTGCCCAAGAAGTATCAGCCCATGCTTCAGGCTTCTGCACAGTGAGCTACATCTGCAGAGTAGCAACAAAGCCTTTCTTCAGCATATTTGAGTCGATGCCCTCAGGACCACACAATTGGAGAACTAGAAAGGTGCTGGTTGTAGATCAAGAAGGATTACATGGTCATGTATCAACAGTTATGCAGAGGCATAACAAAATATCAAGGTTACCAGTCCCTTAGTACTACTAAGCCCAAGGCAACCCTTGGGTCTACAGGTATAGACACTCCCTCACCACTATTCAAAGAATCAACCTCTTCGCCCTCTTGGAACAAGACCCACAGTGCTTAGAAGAAGAAGAAGCTATATCAACATGTGCTTCCAAATCCTCAGACATGTCTTCCTCCTGAAAAATCAGATCATCTTGAGATCAGTAAGACTATTACAACCCAGATCCTCAAGACCATTCATTTCCCCTTCCATCTCAAACTCTAGGTTTACCCAGTGGTCTCCACTTTTAAACTGTGATCCCATTGGAAGATCCCACCCCTTTGCTCAACTTAGGACCGGAGCCTATTAACGTAGATCCACCAGAAGATCTAGATCTATTCACAGATCCTCCAAACTATCCAGAAAGTAATGACAAAGACAAAATGATTGAATACAAAGCTGCACTACAAAAAGAATGGACCGGAGACAATGAGGATGCCAAGAGAGGGCTTTTGGCAATGGAGGAATACTTTGCCCTCCACAATAATATGCTGGTAAAGGTTAGAAAACACACACTCCTGAATAGGATGTCAAAAGGAAAAGAAAAGGGGTTCTCAGAAGCTTGGCTCACCAAGCTGGTGGATGACACAGTACCTAACTCAGAGAAAACCTATAACAAGATAAAACAAGCCTTTGCTGTCTCCTTCTGCCCATATAATAATGCTGACAATGCTCATGTAAAACTTGCTGGCCTTGAATAAAGAAACCTAGGAGGAAGCTTCGACAAATTCTTATCCCAATTCTCTCTACTGGCCATCAGGTCGGAAATATGAGACAAAAAAGCCCTCCTGGAATGGTTTTTATGAGGAGTCAACAACAAGATCGCTAAGCAACTCGCTCAATCAGATGTGCTCACCAAACCAAATATGACAATGGAAGACATCTAAGCCAAAGCCACTGCCATCAATGCCAGCTATGCTAGGATCAAAGCAATGAAGTGAGGACCAAAACCTGCATATGGAGAAGGAGGAGGAAGGAACAAAGATCCAAATGCAATGAACATAGATCAGATCATGCTCTCCCCCACTAAATGAGCCAAAAGGATGAAAGAGCGAAGATGTTTTATTTGTATTTGCAATGAAAAAGGGTGTTCAACAAGAAAATACCCTGGGCATAAACCCACAGGAAGACCAACAGTACAAACTAGGGTTGTCACCACATTCCCTATCCCGTGACAACAGGACTCACTGAACTGATACCTTGCCAAGGTGTCCAGGAGTAGTAGCTGAGACACTGTTCTCAGAACGCTCAAGGCAGCCTTCAACACAGGGCTTGATGAGCAAGGACTCCCATGGTTGACTTACCATTTGCTCAAGAAGTATTGGCCCACGTTTCGGGCTTCTACACAGTCAGCTACATCTGTGGAGTAGCGACAAAGCCTTTCTTCAGCTTACCTGAGTTGATGCCCTCAGGACCATGCAATTGGGGAACTAGGAAGGTGCCGGTTGTAGATCAAGAAGGATTACATGGTCCTTTGTCAACAGTTACACAGAGGCATAACAGGTGGCACCTGCCAGTCTAAACTGGGTCTACTAAGTCATGGACATGGACAATTTGATGAGGGTATCAATGTCAAGTCTTAACCCACCACCAAGGGAAAAAGTTCATTTCAAGTTTGCACTGTTTGAGACCTAATGAAGCTGAAATTCCCTGAATGTGTGACTAGGTCATCTCATCTTCAAGTTACCATCAACTTTTTGAAGAAGCTCTGACTCAGACTGACATGTTTTATTACTTCAAGTCCATGTCTTTTTTCTATATCAAAGTCATTCTTATTGCAGCATAATGATGTTGTTACAATTTTCCTTCTTCATCCATGTATTCTTCTCTCTTTCCACTTCTCCTTATGTGTACATGGAGAGGGACTACCACTTCTAATGTCAGTTTCCTTCTTCTTGTTAATACAAACTCTCTTCTCCTTTTACACCTATCACCAGACTTATCTTCTCCTTTATCATTTCTCTCATAATGACCATGTGATCTTCATATTCCATCATCTTCCCTCATGTTCTATTCTTTTCCTTTCTCATTATATTTCCTTTCTTATCATACTGGTCCATGCCTTTAACCCTCTCATATAAATACTATCTCTCTTCCACTGTATTCTACATTCTTGATCTATGCAATACAAGCATAATATTAAGTCTCACCTTGTTGAGTCCTCTACTCAAACCCTTGAGTTTTTCTAAGACTATCCCTTGTTGAGACATTGTCTCAAACCCTTCATCACAGATTCCTTTAAAACTCAACTTCTTGGACGTCAGTCTCTTCATGAGTATTGCCCAAGATAGTTGATTAGTATTGGGAATATCTTTGTATTCTTTACATAACAAAAGATCAAGAATCTCTTCAGTTCCACCTGTTTAGGTAAAGGACCCACCTATCATCACCACAAGCTTCTAAAGGACTGTTGGGCTTTTCGCATCTAACCCAGAGGACACTGATATCAAAATCAATTTCCCTCTCCATGCCAACACCCCTTTGAACCACCTCCCTAGTAACCCTAGACCTGTAATCTTATTGCTGGTAAATCCAAGACCCCCTGTCCCATCTGCACCATTTGTTACACCCATCACACCACCCATTACATCCACACCAATGAACATGTTTTCCAAGACTGAACTAAAGGTGGTCCTTTCCACTAATTTCTCTGAAAAATCCACCAATATTTCTTGATGAATCAAAGCCATGAAGGCTTACTTCACCCTCAACTCTGCACTGTATTCCTCTGATGAAGGAAAAGTCATCACCACCTTGAACAAGATGAGCAAAGGCTGTGGAGCACATTGCACTGAAATGTGATACAACAAACCAGCAAATGCCTCCATCACCATCTTTGAAAAAACATTTGAAAAATTCGCTGCCAACTTTGAATCTACATTTTATACCTTTGACATCAAAGCCACCACCTGCTTAGACTTACATATTTAAGCTTATCCATAAATCCACCAAATGACCTGATGGAACCTCTGATGATGGTTTTCAACAGTACATCACTAATTTCCAAAACCTTGACTATAAAGGAGGAATAACCAATGATATCACTCTTATCGATTAGTTCTCCCTTGAATTGATCAAAGAATTGCCACCATGATCTTGTCCATGTCCCCCATCCCTATCACCATCAAGGACTGGATTGAATGAGCAAAGACCTTCCACACTCAAAAAATAAGAATCTTAGCCCTCCAAGAAGGTCAAATCCAACCTTCCTCCATCCTTAGACTACAATGAGCTCCCAATACCATGGATGTTGACAACACCACACTATCTAAGCTCACCCCAACCAAATGAACCAGATGTATTACAGAAGGACTCTATTTTCAATGCAGAAAAAAGGACCATAGTGCAAACAACTATCAGATCCAATTCTTGTCCATCTGCTCTCCCACCCAGAACATTTGCACCACCAAAACCTCACCACCTCTTGCCCCTAAGCAAGAAACCCCTTGCTCCAAACTTGACAAATATGTCAACTCACTGAAAACCTCAGGAAAATGCAATGACAATATCTTCTCCATCCTCAAGATGTGCTATGAGGAACCCTCTGAAGAACTTGCTGAGATCTCCACCATACCTGCTGAAGTCCAGAGGGCAAGGGGTTTTTGAAAAGGGAAGCTACTTCAACATCACCTTTCCTCACATTGAACCATATATTAGTAGCACCATGAAACAAATGAACCATGTGTTATGAGATCAACGTCCTCAACGATGAACTCCACAAGGCTCAGTCTATCTCGCAGAGTACATGACTTCTGGCTCAAAGGTGGGAATGAGGGTGGGGGTCTAGTCCATCTAGCTGCAGCCTACAATGACCAATGGTCAAGGCAATGACTATAGCAAATAAACAAATGGATTCGACTGAGGTATCAGTCGTCAAAGTGTCTAGCTTTTATACGTTATAGGAGTGAGCACAGACCAAGCTGTGCGTGTGACTAATTACTATAGATGTATATATATGAGAAGCATTCGTGAGAGTATTAAGATGGAAATGAACGTGAGAATTGATGAAGTGTGAGAATGAGCGGAGATTAATAACATGAGGTGTGTCACGTGATTTGGTTCTAGACTTTGTCACATAATTGATTATGTAAGTGTTCTCATGATCACGTGTTGTGGTCATGTAATTTTATAAGTAAAGGAGTAATGCGTAAAATGTTTTGAAAATGTTTATATTATAACACTATCCCCTCTTTAAGACTCGAATTCCAGGCGAGTCGTTGTTGGTTTGGTGGTAGTGTAGTTTTCGAAAGGAGAGAATAAGGATTGGAATGTGGAGGTGAAAAGTCCTCAGAGTTTTCTGGGTGCTGATGGATTCTTTTTGTGAAATTCTGCAATTGCTTCTGGAGCTGTATTAATGATATCTGCAGATTCCCAGGTACGATCTGTTTCATCGTATCCAGCCCAGTGCACCAAGTATTCCAATTTCTGGTTCTTCATCCTGGAAGCTGCGACGCACTCAATCTTGAATTGTTCTTCACCTTCCTGATCAATCTCTATTGCGTCTGGACGAACCACAGGTTGTCCTGGTAGTGTTTCTTTATATGGTTTGATGCGAGATATATTAACCGTGGGGTGAATTCATATGGTTTTGGGAAGGTTTAGAGTTACGGCATTAGAAAGGACATGAGTGATGTGATATGGTCCAATCCATTTTTGGGTTAATTTCTTTGCCATATAAGGGAGATTGAGTTTGTCGGTAGAAAGCCAGACCTACTGACCGACAGATCGCTTCTTTTCTGATGATTTTATCATCTTTTCTCTTGTCTCTTTCAATGCTTCCTCTATTTCCTTGTGAGCTCTGCTCATTTCTCCTGCGAAGCCAGATAGTTTCCCTTCGAAACCCATGCATGGAGCATAGTTTCTAGTGACGTTAAAAGGGATTTCTCTGGTGGCTGTAGTGATGGTATTGTTATGGGAGAATTGAGCCATTTTGAGCCAGTCGGACCATTCGTTTTGCCTTTTTCCACAGTATGTGCGGAGATATTGTTCTAGATCTTGATTAACGTGTTCTGTTTGACCATCGGTTTGTGGATGATAGGTGGTGGATATTTTTTGCGTGATACCTAGTAGCTTACAAAGCTCTTTGGTAAACACTGAAATGAACTGTGGTCCTCTATCGGAAACTATTGTAGACGGAAGTCCATGAATGCACCAAACATTGTCTCTAAAGATTTTGACTAAGTCCGAAGAAGAGCATGTATCGTAAGTGGGAATAAAAACAACTTTTTTTGAGAATCGATCTATGATTACACAGATAGCTGTGAATGAATGAGATTCGGGTAAACCCATGATGAAATCTATAGATAAATCTTCCCATGGGTGCTTTGCAGCGGGAAGGGGCATAATTTTGCCTGCCAGTGCCTTTTGCTTACCCTTCGTGAGGGCGCACACTTGGCAGCTGTCTATATATATATTTATGTCCTTTGTGACTCCAGGCCATGAGAAATAACAAGTGAGAGTATGTATGGTTTTGGAATGACCGCCATGTCCTGCTATAGGTGAATCGTGACATAAAGTTATGAGATGTGTACGTAAATTGTTTGGTACAAAAACTTTGTTTTTTGGATTTTTGAAAATGTTCATATTATAATCAAAAGAGAAATCATCGATAGTGTCGATGTTCATTGATTTAGAAATATTTTCTAACTCCATCATGAAGTCTGAAGATAAAGTGACGGAATTAATACAAACAGAAGGAGGAAGAACCGTAATGTTTGTGTTATGATCTGAGACTGCATCCCCGTGATCCAGTCGGCAAGATAAAGCGTCTGCACGACCATTGGTTGATCCTGGTTTATAAACAAAGATATAATTAAATTCTTGAAGTAATGCATGCCAGCGTGCTTGTCGACTGCTAAGAGTTTGCGGTATCTTCCAATATTCTAGATTTTTATGGTCAGTCCAGATTTCAAACCTTTCACGACCAATTAGATAATGTTGCCATTCTTCAAGTGCCTGAATAACAGCTAATAGTTCTTTATCGTAAATAGGGTAGTTGCGCTCTGTGCTATCAAAAGAGTGTGAGATGAAAGCCACGGGCCTCCAGTTACCATCATTGCATAAAGTAGAGAGCACAGCTCCTGTTGCTATATCTGAAGCATCCGTTTCTACGCGTACGTCTTGTTCTCTATTTGGGTATGCGAGTAATGGTGCTGTCGTGAACTTCTTTTTGAGCGTATCAAATGCTAATTGTTGATTGGATCCCCACATGAATGAAGTGTCCTTTTTGGTAAGGTTGTTCAGGGGGCGTGCAATATTAGTGAAACCTTCTATGAATCACCTATAATAATTACAGAGACCAAGGAAGCCTTGGAGTTGTTTAAGGCGTGTTGGTACTGGCCAATCCATAACACCTGCCACTTTTCCTTTTTGCATCTTGATCCCCTCTTTAGATACTACCATATCGAGGAAATCTACTTTGTCCTTTGAGAAGAAACACTTTTCAGGTTTTACATAAAGGTCATTCTCGCGTAAGCAGTGAAGGACCTCTTTTACTACCTCTTCATGTTCTTTGTCCGTTTTCCCTGATGTAAATATCATACAGTCGTCAATGTAAATAATGACTACAGCATACATGTCGTTAAATATGTCGTTCATCATTTGCTGGAATGTGGGAGGAGAATTAGTCATTCCAAAATACATAACTGTGGGCTTGTATGCCCCAATAGGAGTGATGAAGGCACCTTTCCATTCATCTCCTTCCTTTATCCGCACATTATTATAACCCCAACGTAAGTTGAGGGTCGTGAATCAATCAGCATTTTTCAGCCTATCGATCAACTGTGGAATTAAGGATAGAGGATAGGAATTCTTGATAGTACCCTCGTTTAAATATCGGTAGTTGATTACCATCTGTTTTTTACCGTCCTTTTTCAGAACAAAGAATACAAGAGAAGTTTGTGGAGATTTAGAAGGTTTAATATACCCTTTTTTGAGTTCTTTGTCCATGAATGTGCGAACTTCTTCCATTTCGGTGTCTGAAAGGCGGATGACTCGTCCTTTCTTTGGCACGAAGTCTTCTTTGAGATCTACTGCATGATCCCATGGTTTCCTCAACGGCATCCTAGTGGATTCTTATTCGAAGAAGACATCTAGAAAATCGTGGTAAGTTTTGGGTATTTTCTCCTTTAGTCCTTCTTCTATAGTACGTAAGTTCGTAATAGGTCCTAGTCCTATAATTTTACAGTACTGGGTGCAATGAGGAAAGTCTATAGTTTGGTTTGTCCAATCAATGTTAGGATTATGGCGGTAAAGCCAATCATATCCTATAATCATCTGATGGGTTTCCAATTTAGAAATATAAGCATCCAAAGTTTCATAGTGTCCTGCTATTTCCATGATTAAGGTTACCGCATGTTGGACTTGTCCAATAGCTCCTTTAGAGCCATCTGCGTTATGTACTGTTATCGGGTTTTGCAGTTTAAAATAAGGGATACCGTGTCATTGTACGTAGTCCGAATCAATAAAAGTGTGGGATGCTCCTGAGTCCAAGAGAGATTTGAACTTGTAGCAGAGCCACTGGCCATTCTGCTGGCAACATATGATGGTCTCAAATGAGAACTCTCCACCGAATGACAACATCGTTGTACGATGCATAGTGACCTCGAGGGGTTTATAAATAGAAGATATTTTTTGTTGTTTATTAAGAGAATTAAGCATGTTATTTTTAGACTCTGACGCCACACTCAATTGAGACGCTCTAACAGAGTTTGGACATAAACTACGAAGTACAGAAGAAAAATCAGAAATAGGGAAATCATTGTCCGTACAATCTATGTACTGTTCTTGTATTTGAACACCCTCGTCATTCAAGCACTCTGTCCTTTTAAAGCCTCAGCGGCCCTGTGCCTGGCCTCAGCCTCGAATTTGTCCTTGTAATATGCCTCTGCCTCTTCCGAAATAAAGGCCCTTTGTGCTGCTTGTGGAGCCGGTGCAATTGTCGGGGGAGTAGGAAGCGGTCACTCCGAGTAATGTTGGGCGACCTGCACCTGAGGGTAAGCTGCATACTCGTATTCTGCGGTTGGCATGTAAGTGCCGGAATTGTAGTCCCAGACAAATTGGCATTGCTGGGCCAGGCACATTTGGCGGCAGTAGGGCTTCTTTGGGCAGTCCAGTTTAATATGGCCGGGTAGCCCGCAGAGGTAGCATGTCCTGTTATCAGGACGTGGATTAGAAGATTGCAGGAGATTTGATGCTTGTTGAGCACCGATCTCCATGGGTGTACCACGGCCGGGCTGTGTGCCGTATGCCATGAATTGTGGACGTGGTGGTCCGGGGGGGAGGAGGATAGCGAGGATTTTGCCTTGGGGGGAAGCTTCTAGATGGCGGTCCTCGCTCTACTGTCATCTGTTCAAAAAGCCTTCCGACCCTCTGGTATTCTCTTTTCAACTCCCGGTAATCGTCGTGATCTACATGACCATTCATGATTGCTCGATCGTAGATCTGGAAGTCTACTGCTTTTTTGAGGATCATTAGTGCGTGGTAGTCCTCAATACCACTTTCCTTTTTCAGAAGTTCGAACTTCTGAATGAACAGATCTATCAGGTGTCCGTTCTGTTTTAATCCTTTGAGTTTCCTTAAGGACTCGTGTGCAAGCACATCTATCCTGAAATAGGCCTTAATCTCTAATTGGAGGGCCAACCAGGAGGGCCATGCTGAGTCTCCTTTTTTTCCTTGTTGAATCCCGTTTTTGTCAAGGAGGTCTTCTTCTTCCTCATCATAGTATCTTTCGAGTGTTATTTGTGCGAAACCCTCGGCCTTGTCTTCAAGTCAGGAGAGTACTGCGACCGCTTGAAGTTTGTCTGTTTTCCAGGTCTGCGCATCGACCCAGAGTCTTAGTTTTATCCACCAGGGGCGGAAGTTTGTTCTATCACCTTTCCAGCTTCCAGGATCGGCGATCTTTTTTGTCACACTGTTCTTTTCTTTGTTGACAGTTAAGTCGGCAAGTTTGGCGACGAGGTCGTCCAGGTCCACCAACATATTTTACAACAGGTTTGAGGAAAAAGTATGGGCAGAGGTAGGAACAGAAGTAATGGATTCTGCAGACACCGAATGCAAAGGGGTGATGCCACGGACGAGCTCTATCAACACGAATTTGGTACTTTTTTCTTGCTGGCATAAACCAGGCTTCCTTGATATTCTTCTTTCAGAACCTTACTACGCACTATCTTCCAAATGCGTTCTGGGGTTCCTACAACTTGATCCTGCCGACCGCAGAGGGCTTATATCTGTCCTGGTGACCGCAGCGACCTGGGACAAAAACTCAAATTTCCTTTTCCATGAACATCGGGATGTACACGTGAGAGAGAACTGTGATGACTCTCGTTATCGTACTGTTTGTGACATCACAGGTAATCACAAGAACCTGGGTTCACTATCGTAGAACCAACGTACGCTACTCTCGGCAACCAAAGTAGAAGTGAGGCTAGTGCACTATGCCCGATAGCAACTTTATCGTTATTTAGAATGCTGGACAAGCATATAAACTAGCGTTTCGGCGAGTGCTATACTCGTCACTGTCAAGTGGTGAAGACTAGAGAATCCCCTTAGCTCTGGGGTCCGAGTGTTGTGTATGACAGTCGAATCCAAGTGTTATGAGATCAACGTCCTCAACGATGAACTCCACAAGACTCGGTCTATCTCGCAGAGTACACGACTTCTGGCTCAAAGGTGGGAATGAGGGTGGGGGTCTAGTCCATCTAGCTGCAGCCTACAATGACCAATGGTCAAGGCAATGACTATAGCAGATAAACAAATGGATTCGACTAAGGTATCAGTCGTCAAAGTGTCTAGCTTTTATACGTTACAGGAGTGAGCACAGACCAAGCTGTGCGTGTGACTAATTACTATAGATGTATATATATGAGAAGCATTCATGAGAGTATTAAGATGGAAATGAATGTGAGAATTGATGAAGTGTGAGAATGAGCGGAGATTAATAACATGAGGTATATCACGTGATTTGGTTCTAGACTTTGTCACGTGATTGATTATGTAAGTGTTCTCATGATCACGTGTTGTGGTCATGTGATTTTATAAGTAAAGGAGTAATGTGTAAAAAGTTTTGAAAATGTTCATATTATAACATCATGTGTCTTCCTGTTTCTCTACATGGTCTCAAACAAACTGTTGATACCTCTATCCTCATTGACTCTAGAGCAACCAGAAATTTCATTGATTCATGACTTCTACCAAAGAGGATCTTCAAACTCTCCATTATCTTCCACCCACTCATTGCTTACAATGTAGATGGAACTCCCAATACTAAGGGAACCATCTGATGGATCACCACCCTCTCATTTTCCTCTGGATCCTTCACTGACATGGTAAAATTCATGGTAGTTTGACTCTCCCACCCTGAGATCATCCTCAGTATGCCTTGGCTTTAGAAATGGAACTCCATTATCAACTGGACCATATTCTCTATTGACTTTTCTCCAAGGGTCAAGAAGTCTCTCTGTGAGTATCCTCCCCTTGAAGAAAACATCAATAAAATCATCATAACAAAGAAGTATTCATTCCCAACTTTTGTACTGACTTCACTGATGTCTTCTCAGAATCCACCCATGTCCAACTACTTCTGCATTGTCCTTTTGACCACACCACTGATTGAAAAGAAACATCTATATCCAAGGTCACTAAAGTATACCCCCTCAATCCTACTAAAAAGGACACCTGTAAAGTTTTCATCAATGAACATCTGAATACCCTCACCCACAACATGGACAATATTTCAAGGGTGATAAGTTTCTATGATATTAACTGCTCCTACATGAAGAAGCTCCAAGCCCGGCTAAATAAAAACAGGTTCATCTGGCTATCATCAAATCTGGATATTATACCCAGTATTGGAATGTGGCATGTGCACGGCTATCAATCCTCATGTTTTGCTTGATATGCCCTCTTGTTTATTCCTGGGGTGGAATGGATCAATGGTGAGATTATTGAGACATTGTGGTTTAATTTGAACATTGTGTCAGCATCTACACAAGGAATGTCCTTCCCACATCGGCAAGAGCTTCTCAATTTTCAAATGAATGATTCCAATTTCATAAAAATGATCTGAATGTGTAAGTTCTTGTATTGGTGTGTTTGGTGATCCATATTTCCTATACTCATTGATACCAGCTGGAAGTCTGGCCAGAAAGCTCAAGGCTGCTCAAAAATCCTTGACAGCAGCCCATGAGACAATCCACAACCTCAATGCTGGCATTCCAAACATTCAAAGACAACAGTGGCTGAGCCAGGAGCAGAGGGCTATGCAAAGGCAGCTCAATGATCCATTGGCAATGGACATATTCAAGGTACAGCTAGACAAAGATATGTCAGAATATAAGGTGTACTTACAGGGAACTGTTGCTTATACTGCCATGAGTATAGCTCCCTCTATATATGCCATAGAGATTGAATTGCTTGATGCCATAGCTCAGATGCCTGATGTACATCACAGAGTGGCCACATGGCTATTCAAGGAATTGAAACTCGAGCAGGTGCAGATATCACTCCAAAGAGATATAAAACAGACAGAATCAAGGTCCACTGATCTTCAATGGTTGGCACTTGCTTACTGAGCCGATCAGCTGGCTACCAAACTTTCACACTTTCTTGCCAAAGCATCTACCTTCATCTGCTATGAGAATGACCATGAAGTTCTATTGGATATATTGGATGGGGAGAGTAATGTTGGAGATGAAGACATGATTGACAACCCTGGAGATAAATGACCCGATGAGGCAAAGCTGCCATTATCATCCAACTTGGGCCACAATATATAAATACATAGCTCTAGGAGCTTATCACCTTGTTAAACAGGAGCTGAAACTTTGTGCTGGCCAGGTAAATGATGCCTTACATGAAATCTAGCTGGCATTGGCAGACAAGGCAGTGTTGTTCCACAGTGAAGTTTGGCATGTGGCCAGTCATACCAAGACCATCCAAGCCTGGAGGAAGGTAAATGCTGTAGAAGTAGTTGTTAGTCAGCATGTTACCATTTATCAGAGATGCAGATCTGCCATGGTACAGTACATCTTTCAGCTAATAATGACATGATGGCTAGATATCAGGTGTTGAAGGATGAGGACCATAATGTTAGCACTATAGTGACCAAGCCCAACTCCTGCAACCAGTGTACAAACAAGCTGGCCTAGTTTTGATCAATGGATATATTGGAAGACACTGAAATAAATAACTGAATGTCTGAATGTAAGTTCCACATTCAGGTGAATCTCCCTGCCAACATTATAGCATCCATAGTTTACTGGATACATTGGTTTTGCACAAAAGTGACAATAAATCAGTAGAAAGAGGAGGAAGAGCTTCTAATGGCCAAGTTTGAATGGACCATCAATTATTTTGACCACAAATCTCATCAATGGAAAGAGCAGGCAGTCCACAGTCAGCAAGAGGATAACTGAGGACAAATATACTATGCTGTCCACCAGCAGGCCATCTATGCATGGCTTCGGGAGCAGTGTTGTACAGATTGGAAAACCTACCAAGCATCATGATATGTGAAGATGTTTGATCTTAACCCTGTTGCATAAGCCAATGTCATGTCATAGCAAATGTACACAGCCTATCCAAAAGTGTCAGCCATTGTTGGTGAATCCAGAATATTCTGAGCTCTGTATGAACTGAATACAAATAACTGTATACCCTCCTCACCCTGAGATTCATCATAACCCTCCTCCCTCCACCCTTTGCCATAGAGACATTTTCTGATGACATACCCGTCACCTCTTTTCATATGATGCTATGATATTAGAAGTGCTGGATTGAAGTGGCCATGGCCTATCTTGCCCATCTTTCTGCAGAAAAATGGCCAGCAACATGGTATGATAACCTGTCCATGGAGTCAGTATGGTTCCAGCATTAAGCATGACCAATGGATGTCTTGACCATATCAAATTGTAGAATATCTTAAGCTTTTTCTTAGCACTATACATACCTGTGCAGACAGTACCCCCACTGACCCCCTCTTATGCCCAAATCATCAAAGTTGGCACCAGCCCTGAGGATCTGAAATTTGCCATCAGCTATAAAATTCAGGATATCAATATTGATGGCATCATGTGAACCCTGGAGCTTCTACCAAACTGGCAGCCAACCATGTATATGCCCACTTTTGGATTCCAGCATCCATGATGGGTGGACAATATGCCATCCTATAATGAAGAGGCATTGTGGTTTTTCCTCTCTAATTTATTTGAGAGGATAGTGGAGTTCTTCAGGGTAAGTACATTGATGACACCCTTGCATTTGGCTTACATGTTTCAAGGATTGTTGGCCAGTGGATGTCTCTTTTGGATGAGGCCCATAATGCTTGGCTGGATGCACTGGAGGCCAGCATTTTAGCCAAGCTTCAGCAACATATCACAAAGTTAGCAGACACTGAAGCTGCTATGATAGAGGCTTGGATAGATATGGTCCAATTGCAGTCAATGCATAGGAAGCATTGGTAACATGTACTTGGCCAGTGGTACAGGAATCATAATGTTTTTTCAACATTTGCACTTTGTAATTCAACCTTCACAGCCTATTTTCTACTTGATTGTCATCCCCACATGGAATATTGCATGTAATTACAGTGGGAAACATCCATGTATTCATGAACATTGTCCTGCATGTAGTAAGAGAGTACTGCCCATTCCCTCTATCTGACCAATACTGTACCATATTCAAGCATTTGCCCCAAAAGTGCAATGACTATTCCTAGTTCATACTGAAGCTGATATATGATGGTAGGGATTATGAAATCCAGTCTGGCATAGCTGTCAACCAAGATGAGAAGGTCCATTGACTGAGGCCTGCCATTTGTGTCGGTATGAAATGAACTTGCTTAGTTTGCCATGACAGACACAACATTGTACACCAAAGACCACAATGGGAATATCTCCACCAAGTCTGGGTCCTCTTGTTGGGCCATCCAGTTGCTGAACCTAACCATCACCTTCTGACCCATTTCATACATTTCAGGATGTATGATAGCCAGTGATGCTGCCAGGAAGGCAGTATGTTCTTGCATTGCAAGTAACCACTTTCAGGTTCCATTTTCACCCCTACTTACCAGTATGGGATCAAATAGAGCTATAAGCAGGAGTTTAATCCTTTGCATGTATGACTTGTTGATATAGATAGTATTTGCTCTGCTATCCAAGAGAGCTTTTATTTTCATGAATGCATGTCGATGTCATATAGGAGCAATCTCTACTGCAAGGATGATATCATGATTATTCAAGGTGTGAATACAAGCATTGTCTGGGATTGAAGATGAGGGGTAAGCAGAATCAAGCACCAGTTTGAAGCCCTGGCCAATGACCTGCATGAAATGAGAATCATGCAGGATCATGAATAGATAACATAGATTTTCTTATTATCATATGAAAGGCTATACTAAGGCCTATTCCCCTACCAAGTTTCAAACCAATCCAATGGTTAGTTAAGAAGATATGAATAAATCTTCAACTACCACCACTATTACTAGCTTTTATGTACAGTGACTTCCAAATTTGAGTCAATGTTTTGAGATTTTGGAGTATTAGTTATATAACTCAGGAATATAAACAAATAAAGCCAAAGTGTAAGTAGATGTCTGAATATGCCTGCCCCTGGCTACATGCCAGCAAAAACATTATATAATTTGAATAAGTATCCATGGAGATATGGTCAATTCAAATTGGCAAGTCATTGACTCAATTTTGTAACTGTGTATCAAATCTATAGAATCACCCTATCCTAGTACTTTGTATGACCTCCTTTGGCCTTGATCACTGCTTGGATCCTTCTAGGCATGCTTTCAATCAAATTCTGACACACCTCTGGATCTATATTATTCCATACTTCTGCCACTCTATTACAAATCTTCTATACTCCTTTGGCATGTCTTGAATATTTGGCAAGCTCCTTTTTGATATGATGCCAAAGGTGTTCAATAGGATTCAGATCTGGAGATTGTGGAGGCCAATCCAGGACATTGATATCACTGTCTTCCATCCACTTCTTGGCTAATTTGGAGGTATGTTTGGGATCATTGTCCTATTGAAAGATAACATCCTCCAGAGAAATTCCAGATTTCTCCAAGCTAGGAAGCAAGTTGTCCTTCAAAATGTCCACATATTGGTTGGCATCCATCCTCCCCTCAACCTCTGCAAGGTGCCCAACACCTTCCCAACCCATACACCCCCATACCATGATATTTCCTCCTCCAAATTTAACTGTTCCCTGAACCTCTTTATTAATAAGGCACTCACCTGCCTGTTTCCATACCCACTCCTTCCCATCTGATCCTATCCTGTTGATTTTGGTCTCATCTGACCAAATAACCCTCTTCCAGTCCTCAATAGTCCATTCCTGGTACTTTAGGGCAAAAGCTAAACACTTCTTCTTGTTTCTTGCAGCAAGAAGTGGCTTTTTTTTCTTGGTTACAGCCTTGAATGAATATTGTTTGAGGACTCCTCTCACTGTTTGTGAGGAGACTGGACTAGGAATGATGGAATTGATATGGTAGGTAGCCTAGACAGCATTGGCAGCTCTGCCTGTGGTGATTTGAGTAATGATAGCATGCTGAGAAGTGGCTGAAAGCTTGGAGGGACAGTTAGAAAGAGGTATAGATCTGTTGGAAAGGAGATACCTGAGTATTCTGGAGACAGTAGACTGGCTGACACCTAGTTTGGAGGCAATATGATGAGTAGAATGACCATTAGAGGCTAGAGAAATGATGTTTTCTTTTTGAGAAGTGGAAGTGGAATATATAGTGAATTTGAAAGGTATGAGAAATGAAACCAGCCCTTAAATAGTGTTAGTTGAAGTGATTACTAAGATATAGTAACTATGGTAATCATCTGTCATGCTTCCATCAACGGTTACATGTGACAGCTATCAGCCTTTGACAGATCTAACAGGCAGTTACACAATTGAGTCTGACACACTGAATGGAATTGACCATATCTCCATGGATACTTATTCAAATTATATAATGTTTTTGCTGGCATGTAGCCAGGGGCAGGCAAATTCAGGCACCCACTTACACTTTGGCTTTATTTGTTCATGTTCCTGAGTTATATAACTAATACTCCAAAATCTCAAAATATTGACTCAATTTTGGAAGTCACTGTACATATGTTGGGACTTGGGATGACCCATTTGCACGTTAGGTGGAAGCTGTTGTGGGTTCATTTGGGCACAAGACGTGAGCACTCAAAATGCAAGGCATGAGAGACAACAAGATTACTAATTATTTTGCTTGTACATAACTTAAAAACATTGTTGGACTAGCATACACACACTACCTTTAATATTTTTCCCATCCATAGTCATCTCTTGGACACCCCATACTCCCTAATAACCCATAGCTTTTGCCCTTTCCTGACAGGTATGCATCAGGAGGGAGTTGACTGTACTTGAAACACCAGTGACAACGTGTCATTGTTGGTTGCATGATAATCTATAAGTTAGCGCAGGTCTGAGGGTGATGATAATTTATCCGACACTTTTCTCAGCTCTTTCGGCTCTTTCATGTATTTCAGGCATTTTGTCTATGGCAGCTGTGCCATGTGTTTTTTCTTTTTTATACACAAAAACCACATGGCTCGCTTGTAGCAATTCCACAGTTGTCTCTTCAGTAGGGCACGCTAGCACTGCCTCTTTCCTTTTTTGGTGTCTGCTTGCCCAGCTTGCAACTCAACCTGTCTATACTACTGCAATTCCTCTCATTTCTCTTATTCTACACTGTTTCTACTTCATTTCTTTCATTTCACTGCCAGATCTGAAGTCTCTGAGTGTTCTTTGTAAGTTTAATACCATTTGATTGATGTTCTGTCTGTGATCTGATAACAGATCTAACAGTTGATAAGGACTTTTCAAGAGTGAAAGTGAAAGTCTTTGGATTAGGCACTTTATCTCTGCTTTACTATAGTGTGCCAAGTGTGAAAACCAGTTGGTTAGGA
>JBBPNO010000246.1:0-34899 GCA_038090915.1 Boletus eberwhitei
CATGCTTGGACATGAGGGAAGTGATGGGAACAAATGTGACTGAAATAGCGCAAATACAAGGGCTAGCAACACAATGAGAGGACTATGAGACTAGAATACACATCCAGAGGGAGAAATTTGTACATCTGGCAAGCCAGTGAGAGGACTGTAGAAAGAGAGGCTCGAGCTGCAGTCTCTGTGGCTTGCCAGTCCTCTGGAGTTTCAAGATTCTCAGCACTTTCCTCAGTGGTGAGGCAAAGCAAGATCCTACCACAACACTGTGGCAAGAGAGAGACAAGCAGTGAAACTCGGGCCATAGTAGTATGGCCAGGAGAGGGTGCTTGTGGAGGACTGGCAGGGGCATGGCACACATCTTAGAGGCGTCCTCCAATTAGTCTGGCATAAACATAGTTTAAACCCAAATAAAATTCCAAGTGCAGAGCATAGATGAAACTCATTGGCCAATTTGCAACTTGAACATCTCCCACTATCTGCCTGGCCAGTGGAAAGTGTGCTGTCACCCTTACCAATCATGTGCAGCCTCTGGGTCTTTATTCCAAACAACATTAACAATAGGTATTTATATCAAAACTGTATATTGAGACTGTACAATAGCTTTCTGTACCCCATCCAACAAATTCAAGATACCTCTGGGTCTTAATCCTACATAAATTCACATCACATCAACAATACTAGTGATTTATGGAATCTCACCTGCACAAAAATAGGACCACTACAGCATCAGGTGAGAGTGCCCACCTTGTATAGTCACTAGACATCCAAGGGAATTTCACACACTCCAGTGTGTTTTCCAGGTTGGAACAATAGACTTTGGCTGGAAAGTGGGGGTATGCAAAGAATATGTCAGCTACCTTCAATTTCTTGCTTGATAGGTGCTGCCTTTGAACCACAAAGATGAGCGAGTCTCCATCCTAATATATGTACATATTTGATGCTCCCTGGGACTTGTAACAATAAATGGTCTCCATGAGGATAAAAGAAAATCAATGAGTTGAGGAGATACATAAATGATTGACTATCTAAGACCCCAGTAAAATGCTTTGCATTGGCATACAAAATGCCTGTGCATTTTCCACTTAACTGCTAAAGATCATTGGGTAGGTTTGTGGTCCTAGGGTTAACTGTGAGAAGGATGATTCCATCACCATTAGTTTCCACATCAGTTTCCTGAGATTGATATGTTTGGTCAAGTAGAATCTTACACTCACAAATTGCAGTTGGGCAATCAGGATGAGATACTCAAGCATAAAGCTTGGCACCTTTGAGGTATGAATGGAGCATGGTGGTTTTGAGTTCTCCTATTAGGAATTTTCAGCAGTTGAATGCATAGTTGGAGGAAAGATGGACTCACCAGGTTTATGATTAGTTAGTAAACATTGAAGGACTCCTATGAGGCACTTGAATGAGAATATCCACCAGAAGTGAACAGACCAAAAAGCATGGGATAGTTAAAAATATGGAAGCAAGCATGATGATTTGATCAAAGGAAGAAGAAAGAGTAGAGAGATTTCAGATTTCCAATATAGCTTGCAATTACAGGATCGATATGCAGCAGTGCATTCAACAGTCATTGTTTGCACACAGGCTAAGTAAATGGCAGAAACAAAGAACATTGTGTAATCAAGAGCAGCAATGGTATCTGAATTAGGATTGTAAGTCTTCAAAAAACTAACAAGTGCCATGGGAATATAGACCATGATGAGTGACCACCACTTATCTGCTTTGATGCTGCCTGTAGATGGATTGCCAAAGTTATGGGGAGGACCTTCGAACCATGAAGGCATCAAGATATCCTGGATGATTTCACAGATTCTTTCCAGGATTTCACTTGTGTCATGTTTATATTTATACAGGTTGGGTTGGGTAGTGGCAAAAAGGGGCATTCAGCATTACTGTGGAGATGTCAATAACATCATCAACTAGAGTAGATCTACTTACCCAATTGACAAGAGCCTTTGCATAGTCAACTTTATATAATCTCATTTGCTTTGTGTATATACAGCCCAATGTCTGACAAATATGCTGCAATAAGTACACATTCTTTCAAAAAAGATCTTCTTGAAGCTTGTTTATAAGCTTCATGGATATCTGAGCAAGGGTCAAACCATCTGCCACTGTCTGGCCATATTGGCTGTAGTGTGGACCACTGCATAATGTACTGATGGAAAGGAGATGTTTTTGATGTCTGCTAAGTTTTCTTTGATATCTACATCCATATTCAATCAACCAAACCCAATCCACCCCACCTCCTCCACCTCCACATTCCATATGACCCCTTTCAAGCAGCTCTGGACTACTGTGGATGGATGAAATCTCTGCATTTATTCAGAAACTTTTATTTCACTATGTTTCCTATTTCTTCTGCACGAACCTGCATATCTATTCTACATTGACATTTGCTCCCATCATAAAAAACCATTAGCATTTATATCCACTCTAGCCTTCTTTTCCTCCCAAATGGAACCATTATATATATTATAGGCCTTCTCAATAGAGTGAGGATTGGACACCCATGTAGGGTAAGCTGATGGATTGAAGGCATTATCTGTGAGGGCCTCCAAGAGGAGAAGATACTAGCCTCCTGATCATCCATGAAATATTGTCCTGATGTTGAAGAAACTCCACCAAAATAATGCATCTGCAATCATTATTGGTTTATCATTTGCTAGAGGGCTATTTAAAACCTGATACAGCATCTTTGCTTTGTACATCTTGATTATATTCAAACTCTCCACATTAACATAGCATGATATACCAGCAGCTGGTTCACACACATGGAAACTGTGGACCCCTTTCCCACTTCTAGTGACATCACCTGCCTCATCAACTACCTCCTCAGGCTGAAGGCCCTTAAGGTACACTTCTCTGGATGTTATCTGAGACAACCATGGGGTAACATGTTGAAGAGGGCTGTCAAGAAGAAAGAGGGGCATGTCCAGGTGATTGTGAAGACATGCAATATGAGAAGAATCAGGATTAAGCTAATCCAGATAGAAGGGTTGGATGTAAAGTAGCTCTTGAAATTTTATAACATGCCTAAATAAGGATATGAGCAAGTAGATTTGCATTCCAACTGATTTCTGCATGGCATGAAAATGGAATGATATTGTATTTTAGGAGGATCTAGTGGCCATAGATGTTTTTGCATATAGTGTACATTATCATTATCCTGCATATTTCTCCCTTGTGACTACCTCGCTGACATTGATGATCAAAGCAGGTCTTATAATGCACTCAGATTCTACACTGGGCTCAGCCATGTAGTGTTCTAGTCCAGCTTACTCTACTCTTGAATCCTTGTTTCCCATTTATTCACTAGTTGTTATACATTGCATACCAATGAGCCAATCTTATAGCATATCTATTACTAACTACTGTTCTCATAGAGATAGTGAACACTTTTATGATGCATAGTCTCATGAAACTCAGCTATTCCATATACTGTATACTGGCTAGTTAGGGGCACCATCTTATTGGACAATAAACAATAATAATAATAAAATGTTTTGGGCAGTTTAGCCCACTGTCCAGCTTCCTCCATAGTAACCATTTCCACTCTGGTCATCATCAACAAGTAATCCTAACTCAAAGATCCTATATTGGACCATGTTTGGCTTATATTCAGCATATTCTGACATGCTTCTGGTAAATTCATCAATGTACAGTCTAAGTGGGAACAGCCACTATTATATATCAATTCATTTCTGGATATTCAACACAGGATTGTTCTGCAAGCACTAGAACAGATGAATCTATAATTTCCTTTTCCTTCACCTTCTCTCTAACTCACATTCTAACCTTCTTCTTTAATCTCTTCATGCACCCCTTTCTTCACTCAATCTCTTCAACAACCACATCTATTGCCCCTACAGGTCCTTGTTTATACCATTTTCTAACACATTTATATTCTCTACACAACTTCTTCATTAGAACAAATATAAATATTTAAACACAGTATGATATATATCTTGTAGTATATAAAGTAGCCTACTTCATTACTATGCTTTATAATATAATATATAAAAATTAAAAGATGCTCGGGATATAAATTTGTTAATTAGTTGAATATAGAAAGTCACTATTAGAAGCAACTTTAGGGACCTATTTAGATTGTTGAGCTATAATATTCAAAATTTCCCCTTCCAAAAATGGTTTAATTGATTTACTATTTTTATTATTCAAAAATTATCTCCACTCTCAATGTCATCACTGGCACTTCTGCAACAATAGACAATTTCAGATTCATAATACTGGCATTTCCACAAGGCTCTTTCAATTGTCCCATAGTATATTGTTTTATCATTTGTGTTCTGCTACTCACAAAATAGATTGTCATACTAGAAGAAAGTTGCATAGTTTGTTGTATATATGGTTCTCTACCACACATCAAATATAACCTATTACCTGAGAGATATAAGAGAGACAATATACTGTTGAGAGATGTCAAGAAGATAATGATTGCATAAAAAGTCCACCTTAGATTTGGAAAAGGCATACATTGAGACTCAAGAATATAGGTGATCTGATATCTCAAACTAGCCCATAGTATGTAATAATAAAAAATATTACTATCTATTGTTACATAATCTCACAGTTTTTTTTTTTGTGATGAAGACAAAATCTTATTAAAAAAGGATGTGGATCTTGTGTGGATGAGATTGTGATTGAGAACCTGCTTTCATATGGCAATTGTGCCATGTCTCTCCATTGAATCTTATCATCTTTAATATCTGAACAATATCTTCTTTGACAGTCTCAGCATAACTGTACAAACACTAATTTATAGACAAGTAGACACTAAAGCACTCATTGACTTTTGCTGCATATTGTTTGAATTCCCATTATGCTCATTTTCATTGTAAACTACAACAATCCAAATTCCATGTAGGTTTAACGTTACCTGATAAATCTTATACTTGATCTTCATCTCATCAACCTCATTCTTTCAAGCTGGATCATTGACCTGCATGAAATGAGAATCATGTGGGATCATAAATGGATGACATAGATTTTATTATTATTATCATGTGAAAGGCTTTACTAAGGCCTACTCCCCTACCAAGTCTCAGACCAATCCAATGGTTTGTTAAGGAGATATGAATAAATCTCCAACTATCACTACTATTACTAGTTCTAGTTTTTATCAGCTATATAAATATTCATATTTCTAATCATGTGACTGGTACATTTATTCCCCCACTTGCATAGCATAATCACATGACCCTTGCCTTGGTTAGGATGCTGCTAAAATTGCCATCCAATCACAGCATTGGCCATAAAAGTATAAAGGTTCATATGTACTCACTTCATATCTCAAATTCAGCTAGTTCAGAATGAGTTAGACTAAATCAGTGTGAGTTAGAGGAAGTCATAGTGAGTCAGCACAGCCCCATGATTTAGTATAAGTTATACTAGTCCATATTGGGTGTACTCTCCTCCAGAGGCACCAATAGTTTAAAAGAAGGAATTGAATTGGGAACCAGCACAGCCTTGTGTAGAATAGCATAAAAGAAGGCAGGATTTTGCCTACAAGACCCATATTAAAATCTCCTCTCAAAATATCTGAAAAAAAAAAAAAAAAAAAAAAAAAATTTACTTGGAAACCTGCTTAGAGTGAGAGAGGCTCCTCTGACAAAGAGGAACCATAAGTGGTAGTATTACTAAGCAGAAAACTACAACCATAATAGGAAAGAAAACACAGCCACTAACCCTGTAATCTAGATCAATCTTGTCTAGGAATATCTAATATCTAAGGGATACATAGGGCTTGCACTCCAGTCACCCAATAAATAAGGTTTATCATAACTCATATTGAGTGAGCACTGAGTGACCCAAATAGGAAGCTTCCTATGGTCAATAAAATAGCAAAAGTTGCTATAAAATCATAACATCCAAATAGTAAGAAAAGCCTAAAAATACCATTCTAGCTTCAAGACCCTTGTAGCAAACAAAAGTCAAGTAACTGATAAATAGTAGCCTATCTGTACTATAGATACACTAACTTCCAATCTAGCTTAAGAAGTCTAGATACTCAAGAATCTTCCTTTTACTAAATTAGTAGACAAAAAATATCTCCACTCAAGTGAGATAAATAAACTCTAAATAGCTAGGAATAAGCCAAACTCTTTTCTTAGAATTTAATCATTCAGGAAAGGAAGAACAACTGATGAGCCAATTGACTAAACTATAAAACTCACTCACAAGACAAGTCTTCTGATTGATTTGGTAAATAAGTTGTCTATTACCAGCTTATAGTCAGATTGGGGGCTGGAGGAATAGTTGAAGGATATATATATAGCCTAGCATCCTAGTCATCAACCCATTTCTGAAAGATTGACATTATCTTTTCAATTCTTCAAGTCATATCACACAATCCACACCTTCTTTGTCTGACTTTCCTTTTGTTTGATCCATTCTCTTATATAATCCTGCATAATAGTATTGACCTCTAGCATCAATGATCTCATAGATGCCATCCTTGTTGTCCCAGCTAAGATTTAGTTTTGATAAATGACCACTATGTTTATCAATGAAGTCAATAGGAACATATTTCTTCAACGTGGTTGTGTCTACAATATCAACTAGAATGATAATTGGAATCATGGATCTGATGGAAAAATAATCAAGCTTATTGTTGTTAAAAGCGTTGAGAATATTCCTCATCTCAACAGAGTTTAGAAAATGTGGGTTACATAATCCAATCTTGAAATTGTATTCTAGAATATCAGCATGAATACACTAAGAATGACGCTCATTATTTCTTCTTCAAATCATAGTATGCTTTGACACATTCAGTGCAGTCACAGCAATAGCTGTAACTCCACCCATGATTTTCTCCTTCTAAGTAGCTTTATCCACCACCTTGCATTTGTCTTTTGAACTTGTCTGGTTGGTAGGAATTGATGCAAATAGTTGAAATATAGATCTAATAAAGGAGTGGAATATTAAATTATTCCCTTTGATATGGATATGGACTCACACATGTTTATAAATACAATTAATATATTGCACTATATCAAACATTTACTTATGATATCTGAGTTCTCTTTTATTATCACATATGCATCAAAATTCCATATAACAAAATATATTGGTGGGTTAGGGTAGATTATATAGAGCTCTACATACATATTTCAGAATATATATATAATTATTGATATTTTTGCAAGTATCAAATCTTCATATTTCATAGTATTTTGAATAACACATCACTTGTATTCTGTATCACTTTTGTGCCAAGATTTGCTAATATGTAAAATCTTGGATGATATATATGTGAGCTTTGCTATATTGCATTAGTGTACCATGTATGTTATAGGTTTCATCATTGTATCTATATGTTTCATATTTTTAGAGATAGATTTGATCAATTACAGAGATTAATTACAAAGCCATTTTCATCTGGCATAAACCCATCACTTTTGTGACCACCCCTACATCCCCTTGTTAAAGATCCTCTAGCTTCACTGAATGCTTCAAGTGGTAGTTGTATCACTGTCTTTCTTTTATTTATCTTGCATTTTGATTGACATCACTTTGCATCAGGTGGTGTCTCCAGATAATACATACTATTCTTGCATCATACAAGTAAGTATTTCAAAGATCTTACAAAATCCATGCTCTTCTTTGTGATCCAAAATGTTTTGAAGCATTCCATAACCTCAATCAATATTCTTCATCCAGACTTGTTAGTACAATATATTATGTTGAATCATCTCTTATATCACTTATGAATATCTGAAATCATTATCTTTTTCAATTGTCCCTCCTTTTTCCCATTTCTTCCAGACTTCTATCTTTTCCACTTCCTCATATATATCTTTCATTAGTTTGTTCTTTTTTATTGTCCTAATTCCTCACTGAATCACATAGTCCACCATCCATATTATACCTTTATCTTCTGTGCATGGCATATTTCATGGATGTTATTGACTCACATATGATATTCTGACTGATGCTTCTCAAAAGAACCAATCAAAATAAAAAACCTTCTAAACCTGCTGCATGCCACAATCCCCACCTATTTGTTTTTATTTTGCTTTTTTATTTGTGTTTTTTTTGGTGGTGGTTTTTTTTTAAATCTTGTTGATAGTTTTTTTTTGGTGGTTGTGATTGGTGGTTAAGTTGGATTTTGTTTGCATTTTTGGGGGTGTTTAACTACACAAAACAAAAAACCCACTCCAATTACAACCCCTCTCCAACTCTTTCTTCCCCCCCTCCCAAAGAGGAAACCAAAAAAAAAAAAACTCTTGACCAAAAAGTCACAAAAAAACAGAGGCCAATCCAACAAAAACCAGTCACACTTGAGATATGCTGGATCAATGCAAAGATGCCATGTTGCTGCCACATGTGGAACTTTGTTTTTGCTAGAGGATATTCAGTACAAAAGGAATAGTGACCTTGATAGACATACTTCATTGATTGCATTGATAAAAGTCAATATCTTTGAGTCACTTTCAGGTTTTGTGGAACTCTCACATTACTCACAATCATTTGATTGGGTGAATACATGTGTTTTTTGTTTTCAAAAGTGTGAAAACACGATACATCTAAAAAAAAGATAAGCAGCAACAAGAAAACTCAGACTATACATACCTGAAAATGATTGAAGAGTAGAATGTTATACCACCATATTTTGTAACTCAAATGAACTTGCTGTAGGTCAAATTTCAATTGTTTAAAAGTAAATAGAGATAAAAAACCAAATAACAGTACTTATCAGTGGTCTGGGAAACTCAAATATGCATGTAATATGGTAGACCTCTGGATATTTGAGGGGCAGCTTGTAAGATATCTAGTTTTTGAGAAATAGTGGAATTGGAGCCATTGTTGAAAGCTGGATAGTGATGAGGTCTGACTTGAGCCCAAACATTTTGAAAGGTACATATTTATAGATTTGGACCATTATGATGACTTATTCTAAAATGTTGAATGCAGTTGATGGTGGATGGATACAATGGAATGAGAATGCAAGGTCTTAGAAATATACTTGATCAATAAATGGAAATCTTTCCATGACAAATTAGATCAAAGGTAATATGATCCAACTCTTACCCTTATTACCATCTACTATGACATCATGCCAACTTCTAAATATGCTTTTCTCTGGCTTTATTCCATGATAGTAACAGGTCAGCAAAACACATCAGAAAGACTTCAAAAAAATATCAAATAAAGTAAAGAAAGGCAAAAAGCATGACAGGAAGTAAGTCTTCTTACTACTGACATAATTATACTTGGCTGATTTCATTAGACATCATGCTGATAATAAGGAAAGGTCAGATTCTGATTTGTTAACTGAGTCAAAGAGTGATCCTAAGTTGAATGTTGGAGGTGAAATCTCCCTTAAAGATATGAAGGGTGCTAAATGCACTATTGTCCACTGTTGTGATATGTTTTACAACATCAACAAGGCAGTCTATATGATGATCCTTTCCAAGCAAGAATCAAAGTGAGAGCAATTTTAAAGATAAAGACTAGTGTCAAGTGAGAAAAGAAGCTCTTAAATGCATATATTGTAGGTTCTTGATTTATTTTATATGCTCATCATGTAACCAGATATCAGTATCCTGCAAGTACTTGCTCACTACAAGAAGGTTTCCTACACTCTCATCCACAAGATTCCAGATATTGTGATACTCATCAAGGAACCATCATACATATTAATAGTCAAAAGGATGCTCAGAAAAGTATATATCTATTCATATATTGAGGTCTTGAGAACTTGCTAAGATGTTCTCAGATCAATAAAGCTATAAGTGAGACAAAAAGTAGTGATTCAGCTTAAATATGTGAGAAGCTACTAACATATATTCTTTATAATCCAAAGGTTGATAGTATGAAGCCCCAAATCAATTTCAGCACCTTAAAATCAAAGCTTCAACTCAATTATCCACAGCTCACTAGATATCACTGCCCCATCAAGTTTATAAGAGAATTCAATGAGAATACCAATTTATTACCATCACATAACACTTAGTATAGCTCAATAAACAGAACCTACAAAAAGCTTGTAAGTGGAAAAATCAATATGTCAGCTATATATTTGCTAGCATTCTTGTGGAAGGATAACAGAACAAGGTATAATAAGAAAAACATATACTCAGAACTCTTTCATGGATGCTGCCTCAAAAGATTATGTTCTTCTATCTCTTATGATTATTCTAGCTAACTTCTGCTCTATCAGATTGCTAGACATACTTTCACAAGTCCCTCTATAGCATATGATAGGGACTTGATGTTGTATGAGGTTCTGGATGGCCCTCCAGTAAATGATAAACCAATAATAATTGCAGATCCATTGTTCTGATAAGATTCCTTCAACATTAGGGCAATATTTCACAGATAGTCAGAAGGCTAGCACTTTCTCCTCTCAAAAGCCCTCATAGATAATGCTTTTGATTTATCAGCTCATTTCACATAAATGTCTGATATCCACAATGTCAAGAAGGCCTATGATATATTCAATGATTTTATTTGGGAGAAAGGAAAGGCTAGACTGAATATATATACTCATGATTCTTTATGGTGGAAAAAATATTTTAAATATAATATATATATAAATTATAAAAACAAATTTTTTTAAATAAAAAATATTTTTCTGTTTATATATCTAAATAAAATAAAATTCTGATAATTATAAATAATTAAATCTATACTTGTTGATTAGCTAATTTGAAATAGATTTTTCTAAAATTTATCAGTATAAGATATATGGAGAGTTTATTTCACTGCAATCTGATAGTGATATCAGATTGTGGTGAACTTGATTAAAAAAATCATATCTGTATGTGAGATATTCCATATGTGAGTTCCTATATGTGTTTTGAACACATGAGTAAGCATTGATCAAGATGGGATCGGGGCCAGTTGATTGTATGATGTCCAGAATGTTAGACCATAGAACTGGAAAAGAGACTATTCTTTTGTTAAGACATGAAACACCATCATGCAATATACTTAGTGAATGGATTGTGGGTTCATGAGTTTTCAACATATCAGTATGAGCAAAATTTGAAGATCATTTGAGCATTGACATGACTTCAATATGGTATGAATCAATGGTCTTGCATATCTCCAAATTGACTGCATGCTGATTCCAGACAAGTTCTATTAATGATGTGACAGCATACATGATCCAATTCATTATGTTGGGTATCGCCTGGATGCCAGGCATAAATAGAAATAGCAAACAATGGAAACTCAGACAATGAAAAGACTTGCCTCTTTGTTGAATAGTTGAAAACATGTCTTGATGAAATCTATGATGGTTAAATGTGTAAGATGCTTACATGCCTTGAACAGAACCTTGGTATAGAAAGTCCTGTGAGCAACAGGTTAGAAAACAGACATAAAAATCTAGATATTTCCTGGCAAGACTTGGAAAGGTTTGATTCAATATTGACCTTTCATTTCTCTGCTCTGGTCTGAGATGATGGACATCAATACAAAATGTCTGCTCAAGTCTGAGGGCTTGGAGTTGATTTTTTCCTCTATAGCCCTTGGGAGCAGTCCATTGAGACAGTGATGTTTTTGTTGGGTGAACCTCCACTTTGTAGGCTATGTATGGGCAATAGTTCCAGATAAAACAGAGATTGCCAGTCCAAATTGGACATATTGAAATCTTGCTTGATCACAGATATGGTAGAAGAGGATATTGTATATCTGTGAACCTATTTCCCATATCATGGGAGCTCCAGCACATCAGACATTGTCATTGAATAGATGTTTATATGGGTCCTCTGGATCTATTATGGGAGAAGAAAGAATGGTGTTCATGTTTTGCAAGACATGATTGAATGGTCTTGTGATTCTATTGGCCTGAATGTTATTGAATTGCTTGGTAAATGCCAGAGGATATGAGTGGTGTGTGCTCCTACCTGTGAGATGCTCTCACTCCTCTAGAGGGAATAGATCATTGATCTTTGTGAAATTCATGAGGGCTCCAGACTGATAGAAAGTCTTTGGGACATGTTATCAGACACAGAAACCATCAGCATCATACACTGAAAACTGGTGTCCATTTTATGTCTGCCTAAGATCAACTGTGACATGTGTAGGGTTGGAAGGAGGTTGGTCATAGAGCTTGTTGTAAATTTTATATAATATTTGTCCAGGGATATTGGTCCATTTCTGGATATCTCTGAAACTGTGCACCAAGGAAATATCATTTAGTAATGATATATATAATAGATGCAGTGATGGTGAGTGAGATGGTGGGTGCGACTTACAGTATGTAGTAAGCAATAGAGAAGGAAATAAGTAGGACATGGGACAGGTCATGATCTCTATCCCAGGTAATTTACATTAAATCCACAATGTCAGGATCCTGCAACAAGCAGATTGATTGGTTCTGGCCATATCTGACTGTGAGGACAATGGATGAGTTTCAAGTGATGAAGTCATATGCCTTCCATGACCTTGGGATGGCATTGACCCAATGGTCCCAATGGTGGAGGAACTGTATATGGAGTTTGTGTGTGTTATGGAGGGTCAGCTGAAGGGTCCTATTGCACTTTTTGAGTCTGCATACTATGAACATGAATGACATTGATATCAATTCAAGTTTTAATTCCAATGTTGAGTAATACTAGTATGGTATTGCCAACCCAAATCCTAACAAAGGATGTGGTCATACAAACACTAGGCTTGCTCAGTATTATAGAGACAAGGGGATGATGGGAAAACCCAACAAGAACTTGATTGGAGTTCTTGTGGTGTTGCCATTCAGATTTATATACTACTACATGTTTGGTTGTATTTAATAATGGTCTGTACATAGTGTATAGGGTATGTGATGTCATAGTGACATCATGGGTCTGGATCATTTTAGGCTACATGGTAATGAATGTTCTAGAATGAGCAGTAATTAAATATATGTGTTATGATATCATGATCTAGGCCATGTCATATGATGAGAAGTTGAAGTAATCAAATGATGAGTCATGTGACATTCATATAGTCATGTGATGTGAAAAAGAATATGTTATGAAATAAGTTCATAACACTATTTTCCTTCTATGGTTTGCATTCCAGGTGAGATCAAATAGAAATAGGAGTGGTAAACATTTTGTAAGATTTAAATAGTAAATCAAAGTTCTTGCAAAGCATTCTTAGCTTCTGGGGTGCATGTGGTTTTCATTTATGGAAGTCTGTTATGGCATTCTTTGCCCATGTAAGATTCTTTTTGGATTTCCAGATTTGATCTTTATTATTGTATCCTTTCCAGTGAATTAGAAATTTCATGTGGTTCCCTTTCAATCGAGCATCTACTATATATTCAATCTCAAATTCTTTGTTTCCTTCATTGGTAACTTACACCGGTCATGGTTTATATACTGGTTGCTTGGTTAGCCATTTCTTGTAAGGCTTTATGTGGCTAATATTTACAACTGGGTGAATCTTCATGGAGGTGGGGAGCTTAAGCTCAACCACATTCATTTTAACCATCTTTACCATCTGATAGGGGCCCAGCCACCATTCCATTAATCCATATGACTGATACATTTCACAAAGGTTAAGGTTTTCTGTTGATAACCAGACCTTGTCTCCCATATTATGAGTACAGTAGGGGCCTCAGAATGTTTCTTATCAGCCTGCTCTTTCATTTGTTTTTGTTTCTTTTCTAGATTTTCTTTGACTTGCTTGAGCATCTGAGCAAAGTCATGTAAGAATATGGAGGCTGCCAGAGCCTTTCCTTCTAGTGGTTCTATACCCATTCATGGAGCATAGGAACAAGTGACTTCAAATGGGAATTTGCCCATGGCAGTGTGGGTTTTATTGTTATATGAGAATTGTGCCAGTGCAAGCCAGTCCAACCATTGGTCCTGTTTTTTGACTATAAATAATTGGAGATACTGCTAGAGATGAGATCTCAATTGACTCTTTCTGTTTGTTCATCTGTTTGTGGGTGGAAAGTGGTTGACATCTTTAGATTGATTTATAGCATCTTGGCTAGATCTTTCATGACTTGTGCTGAAAACTGTAGTTCATGGTCTGATATATTAGATTATGGGAGTCCATGTGTTTTCCATATGTTATCATGGTATAGCTTTGCTGTGCTGAGGGATGTAATTGTCTTTGTTATGGGAATAAATACTGCTTCTTTGCTAAAATGATCAAGTACCACAAGGATGCTGTTATAGCCATTCGATGTGGAGAGGTCCATTGTGAAGTTTATGGAAATGTCCTACTAGGGACCTTCCAGAATAGAGTTAGGAACTAGTTTACCTGCTGGGGCAATGTTCATCAGCTTCATCCAAGCACATCTTTCACATTAGAAACAATAACTTTTCATGTCCATTCATATGCCTTTCTATATATAGTAGCATGAGATTAACTTGAAAGTTTTCTCTGTGCCACCATGTCCAGCTAAGGTTGAGTGATGGCATAAATTAAGAATGTGTGTGTGAAGTCTGTTTTTGTTAGGAATATAGATCTTCTTATCTATCATCATAAGACCTTTATTTGATAGGGTCACATCCTTTGGTTCTCCTTCTTTGAATTTAGCTTGCATGTGCCAGACATATTCCATCTGCTTCTCTTCTTCTTCTTTTATATTAATTATTTTGTTTGTGGAACAAATATATGATTGTAGTCTCACTGTGACCCCTTTGTTATCATTTTCTATCCCAATAGCATGATTTTCTCATCATGAGAGGGTGTTGGCTTTACCCATTTGAGTGCCAGGTTTCTTTACTAAGATATAGTTAAATTGTAATAGGTATTGTATCCAACATGCTTGTCGGCAGTTTAAGTTCTACAATTTCATAAAGTACTGGAGATTTGCATGATCAGACCAGATCTCAAATTGGTTCTTTGTACCTTCTAGGTAATATCTCCATTGTTTGAGTGCTAAGATGATGGCTAGCATCCCCTTCATAGGTGGAGTATAGGGCAGAGTTTAGGGAGAAATAGACTTTCATAGCCTTGATCCATTGAGAGGTGTCTGAGGATTTTCCAAAAAAATTAGCAGGGAGAGCTGCATTGAGTTCTGTCTTAGAAGACATTTTGGATGACATTGGTGTGATGGGGGGTAAAACTGGATTTATAGGTGGACAGAGGGTCTTGGGTTTGCCAGCAGTGAAATTACAGGCCTGAGATTACTAGAGATGTTCAGGAGGGTATTGGCTTGTGGTGGGGAGTCAATCTCGATGTCAGAGTCTTCCAGTTTGAGAGCAAAGAGTTCTTTCCAAAAACTTGTGGTGACTATGGTGGGGTCCTCCACCTAAACAGGTGGGACCAAGGAGATTCTTGATCTTTTGTTATGCATAGCATACAAAGGAAGCCTCAATACTAATTCACTCTCATAGGCGATGCTCATGAAGAGACTGACATCTATGAAGTTAATGTTTGCAAGGGACAAAGAATGAGGTGTTCTAGCAAAGGCTAGACAAGGATAGTCTCAATTGACTTAGGGATGTCAAGTGGCAACTCAACCAAGGGATGAGACTTAATATATGCTAGTATTGCACAGATCAAGAATGTAGACTATATCGAAGGGACAGCATATTTATAGTGGAAGATTGTAAGCATGGACCAGCATGACAAAAGAGAAAGGGTTTGAGTGTATTTGCTGTGATTTCAAATTTGGCCAGTCTGGTGCCTGTGGCATCAAAGTATTTTCATTGGATAGCCTTGAGATAGGCCCACTTGTATTGGTAAGATTCAGGATGATTAAGCTCTGTGGCTTGTTATCAGCCACCACCATATATAATAGACCTACTAGCAAAAACTTATATTTGAACTGCTCAGCCAATCCTGGTGATGTTGTTGATGGATGGAGCTTGACTATAAGATTGAACAGCTCATGAGTTAGTACACAACGCTTGTAAAAAATAGGTATTTCCTCTATCATGCTTATTGAATGGAATTCACTAATGAAAAAATAATTATGGACTTACTTGGAATTTCCCAGTGGTTCCACATCTTCCAAAAAATATGCCTCATTAGCATAAAGCAGTAGCCACCATCACTCTTCTTATTTGATATGGAACTGGTCACCAACCATTTTGTCTCTTCACTGTCCACCACTGGTGAATTCTCCAACCTGTCATGATTACACTTGCAACTGTGGTAGTGCAACTGCAATCTGATTGCAGTCTCCAAGGTGACATACTCAATTACTTCAGCCTCCCATTTTAACTGAGTGAGTGGGCAGTTGCATGCCTTTGCTGCTGATAGGTTCCTCCATTTTTCCATCCAACTATTTACCTATTTACCAAGTTGTGTTTTAGAACATCAATGCCAATGACTAGAGCCCATCAACAACTGTGCATGAGCTCACAGACTGGGACCACCACATCTGGAATTTCTTCCTATTAGCTGGCTGCATAATATAGCTGTTTCAGAGGATAGATGTAATAATTTTGAACTCAAAAACTAACATGTTGACAATAGAGTGAAAGTCTCAGTGGACTCAGTGAGATTGAAAAGTGAAAACACTATGCTCTGAGTCATTTGATTTGAAATTTTACAAGATTTTTGTAAATCTGCCAATATTATATTTACCACAGACCATCCATCAGCCTAAGGCCCATCACAAGTCAAGAGAAAGCTCATCTAGCTTCTCCTAACATTCAGGTCATCCAAAGTGATATGCTCACACATAGTAATCAAGCATCAATCAGGGTATCTGAGTTGTATTGGACCAGTTCACATTGAACAGAACTCATTGAAAATCATGCCAGTGGCATCCAACTCTCACAACCCCAAGTCAGCTGTCAAAAAGTCAGTGGTTTCACTCACCTCACAAAGTGACTCAGATCCTACCCCTACTTCATGCATTAGAGACAAAAATGCCTAGGATCCCAGTCAGAGTCTAGGTCATCAGTCCAACATACCTGCTTGGTCTCTCATTTCAGCAAGGCAAAATAAAGTTGAACTCTGGGCCCAGTATACTGCAAATGCAGAGAAGGTCTGAATTTATAAATGTGCAGTGTTGGGATTTTATAGTTACATTAATGATCAAACTGATCCAGTGGCCTAAGTCTGATTATAGTCACCATTTACTCTGATGGCTTTCCTGTCCATCCAGATGATATAATCTTGCTTACTTCTTATGAATATGATGTCTGTATGAGTGAGATAGCTGCAGAGCTGTGTTTTTACAAAAGTGTTGCCCAAGAGGTGTATGAGCAGGTGAGCAATCTCAGGTAGATGGAGGAGATCCTTTGTACCATGTAGAAAGGCTAAGGGGCCAGCAAAACGATGTGGCAAAGCCAAGATTGGAAAGTTGGTCAATGATGAAAATCTCAACACAAACTCTGAGGCTTGAAAATGTACTGTTGTATTACTATAACTACAAATTCCAGTATTGTAAGTTGACCTTGTATGATGAGTTGTTGAAAAGTCATATGCTAAAAGTGAGATGCAAGTGATGTGGGACGAGTCAGCAGATGTTATTCATGATATGTAAAATTAAATACAGGTCCATATGATCACATGCATTCATTAATACTCATATTGGACATATAAACATCTTCTGCATCAACATATCCATTCTCCAAAAATGCCTACATATGTCTTGAAATACTGATGTGTAATTATACAAAATTTCTTCCTTCTTGTTTTTCCACTCTCTTGCCTTCTATTTTCACCTTTCAACTCTTTTGTCCCCTTTCAGATCACACTTCTCCAATTCCATCACCTGAGCTTTCAGTACCACATTTTCCACTTCCAACTCCTTGATTCTCTTGTCATTATTCTTCATTTCTATCAGTTATTCATCATTTACATTCCATAAAATATATTAATATTAATATTATGTGTAGCTTCTGTCATGTTGATGACATCCTCAATAATACTTATCTCAACATCAATATTCTTCATTATTGATGATGAAAATGCCTCGTTTCTCTCAGCCACCTTAGTGGCATTTACAGCTAGCAGTGTCTCATTCATATTTTCTATAAACCATTTAGTATATCAGTATGACCTTATATCTTAACCCACACTTACTTGTCTGATTTGCTAATAATTCCAGAAGTCTTTGCTGATTGTGTCATCTGCACTTGATGCTGGATATGTTTAATATAATGAATAAATGTATATCTATTTCAAACACAGTATGCTTGTGTAATTAACACTCAATGCAACTCGTGTGCTTCATAATTTCAACTATTTTACTTACATAAAATACTTACATGAGTAGATTATGTCATTTTCTTATTTAATAATACTTTATACTACATGTAAAAACTCCACAATCTAACACCACTGTCCAATTGTGGTGAAATCATGTTGGAGATTTATGATAGTATATGATATACAATCTCCATATATCACTATATATGTGTATTATTCACTATAACATCTGTTAAGTTCCATAGATTACCATATCCACATTATCTATTAATGATATATTAGCTGTATTATACATAACCATCATTACATTGCTTGTCTAGTATATTCTCTAAATTAGAATATAATACAGTAATAAAGAAACTGAACTTCTGTGCTTTATTATCTCACTTGTATTTATACTAGTATGTTCAGAGAAACATTCAATTTTACCACAATTTAACACATATGTCAAACTATGGTGAATTGACAACTATTTATATTATATTTCCTTAATGTGCCTTTCTTGACTCTATGATTTGACATGATTTAATGTGTGTGTCATATTACTATCGAAATATAATGTGTTTGTATATTGTCAGAAGCTTTACATGCTTTTGTAATGGGCATCATGTGTGTAAAAACTTGCACATTAGATGTTTGTGTGTATGTGGTAAAAATGTGTTTAAATTAATGGATTAATCAGGCCTAATCTTAATTTAATTAGAAAAAAACAAGTAAAATAATGTAACAATTGGACCACCTATGTATAAACAATAGCACACTATGTTTTACATTGCTGTCAATACATTCCAGATCTTAACTTATAGATGTCTGAGTATTGGAAATACTTGGATGGAATTCATTTTTGTTCATTGAAGCATACTATATATATACTACATATATATGAACTACTTCAGAAGGGCAGGCATATTTTACCACCTACTTGGGTGGGCCATACCAGTCTCTTCTGGGATGGAGACCTTACTGCCATGATGTCTGTAGAATTGGACAGTATCATATATATCAGAGATAATATATATGTGGACTCATTGCTATCAGATTGCTTGCATTTCCACATTTCCTTTGGATTTGTCACAACAGCATATTCAATGCTGTCTTCTCTAATGACAACAATCCTCCTCCTTCAGTAAATCCAATGAATCCAATGATAGCAACAACCCTGGATTCTCCTCCCTCTCTTTCTTACAACCACCTCTTTCTCTTTCTCTTTCTCTTGTTCCAATCTTATCACCACATTCTTTTTCTGCTCCTCTGCTTGGTCAGCATCTATCACAAGTTGGTCAAAGGGATTCTTGGGCTTCATTCCAGCCCCTGTCCATATTGTAGTGTAAGAATCATCTATAGGATCATTAGCATGCCACCCATGTCAAATAGCATATTGTAGGTTGAACTCTTTTTTTGGAGGGGATTTAGGCCTCTGTATTTCTGACCTAAAAAGAAAGAAAGTACTTAGAGGCAGAAATTGTAGGATTGAAGTCTGTGGAACAACATGAATTCTATTAGCAGCTCACATTATTGATTTTATGTGCTTACTGAGCTCATTTACCAATGCCTGACTAATGATTGGCATTTCACCAGTGTGCTTACACTAATATTGGCACATGCACACCAACTTATGGTGACAAACCAGCACCACTGTGACAATGTACCAGTCAAAGAATTTGGAGCACCATGTCCCCCTCATGTCACCAGCTTCATCATGTCACATACCAGCTCTTTCCACACTGAGTTGAGATGCATAAAATTCTAAGCAAGTGAGGCCCATCTTTTGTACCCTCTAATGTCCAACTTCTTTTTATTCAGTAGTATAAGAGTCAAAAGAAATCAGCGAAAAATGAGTGTTAGGATGAATTTCATATAATGGGTTGGCACAGTTCTCATTTGATTGGCCTCACCCAGGTTAACCAGGTTAATCAAGGTCATACCATCAGAGGACTCTCCCATGTCAATCATTTCCTCAAGCATGGTGTGAGCAGTGCAGGCTATTGTTTTTTCATTTGGTCATTGGCTTGAGAAATGGATGTAGTTGATCATAATAGCAGAGTTGGATGATCAGTCATAATATAGAGAGGTTTTGTAACAAGCAAGGCTGTTCTATTTGATGTGGTTGTTTATGGCAATATTATATAAATATACATAGGCACTTCTGCCATATCTCCCATCTTGATAATGCCAGATTATGTACATATTAGTGTAGATAAGGCAGAGTGCTGTCAGTTCCATTATGAATTATGACCTGTTTAGAAGGACCTCTGGTGATTTCTAAATACTCTCCTGGAATGATTTCAGAACTTATTTCTGTGAGCTCTGGTGTATATGAGTGATCAACTCAGAGCATGTAGAGCAACACTTCTCAGTCATACTTGTGCAATAGCACTTGCTGACCCAAATCACATGATTGATTAACATCTAATATCTTATCAATAGAGTGATAATCCTGATTGAACAACCATTAAATGATATCTTACTTGACTGTTCCATGCTGCTCTATCCATATATATTTATATACAACACACATATATACAAGATATTGATGAACTCTGTGATCAATCATGCTATCATCAATTATCCCCCACCACAATATATTATCACCCACTATGTCTGACCTCTTCTACCCATTAGTTGTCTCTGATAACAAATACCACCAGGAGATCCTTTGCTTTCTGATATATCATCAAAGAGGAACCAAGGAGGTTCTTTGTGCAGATCTATAGAGCTATGTTCCTAATGGCTAAGCTAATCCTCAGGACCAACATTCTCCATGGATATACAAAACACATTGAATGGTTCCTATGGAAGTATTACCTCTTCTCTGGGCTCCATGCATGACATCATACCACCAGATCTCACCACATAAAGATCATGCATTCAGCAGCAACCAGCTTTGTCCAACAGATATTGGTTATAATGAACACCATGATTGAACAATTGGTCATGCAATATGAGAAGCTAGGTGACCATCTGAGGTCCAACTTCCAAATTCCATATTTTGACCACTACCTCATGACAGAGTTTGTGGTTGGTTGTCATGAACCCACTTTGGTTAAAGAGTGATGGGAAAACCCGGCACACATCAACAATATATTCCATCCTTGCAATTTCAGGTCTGAAATATTTTAGATTGGGCCACATATGACATTGCCCCTGGCAACCTGCTGAGTGAATTAATAACATTCTATTTGCTAGTGAAAGTCAAGCCTGGATTGTGGCTCCAGCTACTGCTGGCAGTCAGACAATGATACAAGATCACCATTAAGGGGCCAAAGAGGACAGAGACAGAAAAAGGCAAGGGCAAGTGAAAAGTGAAAGGAGGAGAAAAGCAGACAGGAAAGCAGTTGCAATCATTGTCAGAGGTCACTATCAAGTTTGATGGAGTGATGGATATGGTGGCCAGTGGTAGCAGTTTGATTGAAGCTATCAGAGCAAGCCAGGCATCTATTGCCATAATAGTAATGATGAACAAGGTTATAATGGAAATTTAAGATTCTGTCAACACATCCACAGGTAGGTGTAACTGATAGTTCATATTTCACTCAGCTAACCATTTGCTAACATACACTTTGATATAGATGTATGTAATTATGACCACTCTACACACCTTCTCCATCATTTCTAACCCCCCTCGACTTTAATGACATTTACTTTGGTTAGTAGTATATACTTCTATTGAATATAAATAACACAAAATCAATCAAACCTGCTGTTTAGATTATTATTGTTCAGATGGTACAGTACCCCATACCCTGCTTCCAACCATGAGAGTGAAAAAGATGTTCAACCAACATCCCTCCTGGTGATTAGCTAGTGGCATCCAGACCAAAGGTTGGTACCTGCTCTGCTGTCCATTCTCTGATTGATCTCTAGTTTCTGGGCACACTTCTATTTCACAATACCCATAGTGCTCCCTCATTTCAGGCCTCAATCCTGATCCACAATATAAAATCTGGAAAAATAGTAGAAATAAAAGGAAAAATAATATAATCTATAACACTTATAAACTTGGGCATCCCTTCTTTCCTTCCTTCTTGACTCATTCTTTTTGTACTCTCATTGGGTCATACCATGTATCCTACTTATCACCTTGATTAAGGTCCAGCTTGCATAAATATTTACTTCATGGCCAATGAGTCAAGTGACCTCTATAATATTATGGCATTGTATCTCATTGCATCTCATTGATCTTATTTATTCAATGTTGCATATTCCTCATGCCTCTCCTCATTAAGTGCTTTTGCCAAAGTCACAAGTACAGTAGTAAATATATTTCTCCTTCAACCAAGAGAACCCACAAATGGAATAACCTATGATTTACGACAACTGTTTCATAAACCATCCATTAAGGTCTGGTTGTACACCATACATCTGAACATGTCCCACTAGCAACTCTTAATCTCCTGTATTGCATTTGAGGCCCATTCTTATCACCCATATAAACTTTCTAGATCCACCTGCATTATCATCATATGCTGTTGAACAACAGCTGATTAATCATAGAGTGCTCACCCAAGTGAATATCAATATCCAAGTATGTGGCAATTACTTTCTGACTCTTGAGCCTAATTTTGATTTCCATGATGCACTTCTTTAGGCCATTGATTTTTACATACAACATAATGCATTTACTATAGCAGAGTCACAACTTTTTAACTCATATCTTATATCCAGCCTTTCTCAACAAGATCTGATAAAGCAGACAATAGAATGACCTTCTTGCCTCAAGATTTTGTTTTTCTTGTTCAACTATCTGACCTGACATTCCAATATCTCCAGGCTAACTTATCCATATCATTTTTATGGTGATTATTTCTGACAAACCAGCTGCCCATAAAATGGATGGTTCTGCATCTCATTCTCATAGATATCTTTGTATTTGTTGCTGGATAAATCTCATTCTCTCTCTCACCTAACACAACATGTAGGTATTCACTCATAAGGAAATACAACAAGATCAGGAATTTTTAACACCAGAGTATATAACTTCTCTGATAGAATATTGTCATTCCATTATCAAAGGAGCTGCCCTAATTCCATTATATATGTATGAAAGGGAGAAAATATTGAGTCTAGTCCAGAATTTGAGGAACACAATAAAGAAGGCAATGATTTCTGTGAGATATTAGTGTGTTTGTTTCAGTTTGTTTATTCCCCACTTGTGGTGAGTTCTTATGACCATGTAGGCTAAGGCACCATTGGGCATGCCAGTTCATAAGCTTGACTTTGAAGAGGTTAGTGAGGATTACATTCTTCTCCTGCTTTCATGTTGATACTACTGGAGGCACTATTCTCAGCCACTTCTTTCCATCATCATTGATGCATACTTCATGATCAAACTAACACAACATAGTGCTAATACTGTAGTACCCTTATCATCAATAATACTTGTTGACCTCATCATGCTGGATCTTCTTCTTGACATGTTCCCTTGCTATTGCCTACATTATGATTAGTAATGATATAGTAGGCATATATTATAAATATACCCACACAGTCATCATAGCTGGGAGCTGGCAGACCTGCACTGTTATCAGTGACCGGTAAGTGGAGGGTTATCTGGCATTCACCAGTGTCCAAATATGGTGCTTGATTAGGGCCCTAGATTCTAAGTTGTGTCAATCCATGGGCTGTCATACCCTATATCATTTAGCTCTATACAAGTCAGAGGTCTTGAAATGACCAAACCTCACCAGCAAGGCTGACAAGCAGTAGGCAAGTAGAATTAATCAAGTAGCTCCTAGTCCTCACTAGCAATGAGTAGGAAAGACCAAGATGACAAGACTGAGGTCCTCTGACAATGACTTGGGTCTTTATATACTATCTAGGAGTTTACACTTGTATACACTAGATCTAACAATATGCTACGCTATATGCATGACCAGTGAGGCTGACATGAGGGAAACACATGTATCAGTACAGCCATGGAGTAGGAGAGGGGCCTAACATGAGAAGTACATGAGGTGGACAAGTCATAGATAGGAGCATGAGGCAATCTAGACCTTAGATGAGTCAAGGTGAATGGCATGAGAGATCTTTACAAGGACTTGAGCATTTGGGTAAAACATAGGGGTTAGATGTGAAAGTCATTGGTGTCAATCAGGATATCAATCAGGTAATAAATTAGGAAAAATAGTAGAAATAAAGGGAAAATAATATAGTCTGTAACAGGTCTAGGCACTTGGGTCATTTTTGAAAAGAGATACACTGCAGGAATACATGCACCTTTCCACTAGAATGATGATTGAATAGGTACCCTCCTTCCAATGCTCATGGGTAGCACAGATCTACAAAAAGAGCTCCCTCCACTCCTCATAGACAAATTGCTTACTGAATTGAGTAGCTAATGTTGACTCCAGAATTGGGTAGGTGGGTATGATTCTGTCTGCCCACTGCTGAACAAAGCACCATGCTGCTGCATTGCTTTTCAAACCTTTCACTTCACATCTCTCATCTGTAAGTTGCTGAGTAGGACTCTGGGAACTGGTCCCATCCTTGACATCAATATCTGTATCTGTGAATTCTTTGAGGAGAGCAAGAGTAGGTGGGTTGAGAGGATGCCAGCATGCTGTCTGCAAACAAGTAGTAGAGTTGCTGATAACTACAATGGTGGTTGAGGTTGAAATTTATTTATAGCTTGCAGGTCCACTTTGTCCATCTTATGAATATCTTTCCTTTTCACTTGAGCTATCCACCCTATTCACAGCCAAGATGTCAGAACTATAATTATTAACAGAAACTAAAAATGGCAAGTAATCAACAAAAGACTATGGAAAGCTGGACAACTGTGCTTGATTAGAGCATGAATGCACTGATTTAGAGAAATGGCTCTTATAGAACACCAGAGTTTTTACTTTGGATCTTCAGCTGGCTAAATATAGGTCAGAAACTACTGACTATTATAGACTATATTATTTTTCCCTTTATTTCTACTGTTTTTCCCAATTTTATACATTAACTTTTGCATTTAGCCCCTATCTATTACTCCTATAATCCAAACCTACCAAATGCTCAAATCCATATAGGGATCTAGACCCACCAACCTCATGGTATCCTCTGGCCATTCATTTTGACTTATCTAAGATCTAGATCACCTTATGTTTGCCTACAGGATCACATATATAGTCTAGACAAACACATGTTCACCTCAAGCCCCTATTTATGACTTGTCCACCTCATGTACTGCTCATATTAGGCTTCTATTCTATTCTATGGCTGTACTAATATATGTGTTTTCCTCAAGTTAGCCTCACCTACTGTATCATGCATATAGCATAGCATATATATCATTATATAAAAGGCCCAAAAGCCACTAAAGGACCTCAATCTTGTCCTCCTGATCTTTTCCACTCAGGGCTAGGGACTACTTGATCAAACCAACATGCCAATTGCTTGATCAACCTTACTGCTAAGGTCTGGTTGTTTTAGTTTGAGCATATCCTGGGTGATTTCTTGGGCATAGAGGTGGCCCTAGATGTTCCTGATATCATGGCCTCACAACTTGTATCTGTCTGGGATGATAACCATTAGACAAAGAGTAGTGAGGGGGACAATATTCAATTCTTGATGATAATAAGCTAATAAATAAGCTAATAATATATAAGTGTAGGTAATTCACATTGTCAAACCAATGCTTGAGGTGCTTTCATAATGATCTGAGAAAAGGAAAGGATGAGTAATATCCAAGAAGCCGAAGACAAGCAAGAGAACCCTTTCAAGTAAAATGAAAATATTGAAATAGTCAGACTTGTCAACAAGAATGAGAGCTGTAGTGATATCTTGAAAAAAAACTTTTTTTGAAAAATTTGAAATAATTAATAATAATTAATAAATTAATATAATATAATAATAAATAAATAAAATAAAATAAAATAAAACAGGTGTTTGATTGGAATGAAAGATGGGAGGACTCACCAGAATGCCCATGGACAAGCCTAAGAAATTACCACACTTATTCATCAGATGGTAAGAAAAAGACAAAGTAATTTGAGGTTAAAATAACAGATAGATGAAAGAACAACATTTACATTGCAAGAAGGTTATTATTCCAGGAAGGTCCACAAATGGACTAACAAAGTGGTTGTGGATTATATTTAAATTGTTTCATTGGAATTTGCATGAGAATATTCATGAGAGTATATAGGGAATTGTTTTCAGTGTCCTGATGCATAGGAAGTAAATAATTTGTTGCCAAGTGATGCTTTATAAGGGCCCAGTCCTTGTGACTCTTAATAAGAGCTATGAAAATTCAAGGTCAATAGTGTGCTGGGCATATTCTGGCACAAGATTGCACTTTACTAAATAATAATAATAATAATCTGATATGTACTAGTGTCAAGGAAACAAATCAGCTACACACATTCTTTGAAAATTATCATTTCAGTCTTGTATATTGCATCTTCATATTTGCTGGACAATCCAGTTAATGTGTACTGTGCCAGCTCCTCCTAGGCATTTCATTTGAAATAAGCATATCTGACCTTTGTTCTTGCATGTACATGAATCAGTGGTTGCCATTGTATAATACTAAAGTAGATTTGGTGGTGTCTGATGACCACCTGACTTGGTTTGTAAATGGGGCAAGCCTGGCCTGCTTTAGGGAGAAGAGATCAATATGGTCTCTATAAATGTCAACATCCATGACATTTTGAACAACTCTGTTTTGCAATCCAAACTTGTTGATGCCATTTTACAATTGATTTTCTGCCTAATCATGGTGGGACCCTGTCCAAGATCATTGTTGTCCATGACTATCATTAGACAGTAAACCAATGTTGCCTCTTTGATTAGTTCAACTATTTAATACAATCAATCAAAAGCTGTGCTGGGGTCAAGAGAATAAAGTGAGCCAGACTAGTAATAAGGATAACAAGTGGAAAGGGTCATGTGAATATTAGATCATGGTCTCATTCAATCAATTGTGGTGCTCAAGATCAGGATTGGAATATTGAATTCTGATTCTGGAAGCAAGGGATTTGAAGGAGCTGGATGTTGTATATACTATGATTAATTATACATGAGGTTTGTTGGTGGTAGTATGTACAAGTTATTCTTGGTACATGTTCTGAATAACCTCATTGTAATCATCATCATATTTATATTCAAGCTTCCTTTTGATACTAGTGTGCAATGTCTTGTGTGGATTGTATTTGATATGCCAGATTGATAGATGTTCCAAAGGATGTGGGACAATAGGATTCAGTGTAAATGTGCATATTACTAATGGGTTAGATCAATGCAACCATGACAAATGATCACATTCTACAGCTTTTGAGTTTTGAAAAAGCAGGGAAAAATCAAGATGGTAGTTCCAGTGTGGTATTTCAGAAGTTGTATTCCAATGTTCTGGAACTGGAATGCCTTGAGGGACTTGCTGATGGATGAAAATTGTCAATGATTTAATCAAGACCACACCTGGTATAGATGACAACAACAGTGCTGGCATGGAGATAGAGAATAATCTACAACCAAACTTGACGGCAGCTACTCTCCACTTCTGTCTTCTTTGTCTCTTAGTCTTTTTCATTTGCAGCTACCTAGACTGATCCACAGACTTGTTCAAATTGCCTTTTAACCACTTCCACAACTTTCCTTCAAAATATACTATACTATATAATGATTCCTTCTGGAATAACCTTCTCAACCTCAGGCTTGGTTAGCTTGTGAAAGAGTTGTTCTTACTGCATTATTTGAAGTTTGGGTTACAAATTGAAACTGGCTGATGTCTTTGTATTTTCTAATTTCTTTTCCTATCTTATCACTGTCTTTTCTTCTGACTATTTTAATGGCTTTTGACTTTGACAATCCTTGATGTGCCACCAACAGTGCCAGGTTCTCAATCAGTTTGGAATACAATAACATTGAATGACTAGTCTATGTCATCCCAGTGCCAGTATATAGTTTTTCTCCAGATCATAAACTATACATCCTTAAAAATGTGTTACATTCACAAACAGACCATCATTACTAGGTTGTTCAGCACCATGACTCAAAAATACAATGCTTCTCATGTCAATGTCAAGCCCAACAGTTTCCAGGACCAGGTTTGATCATTTTCTATATCCCAGCCTACACTTGGTTTGTCCTATATTCTCATCTCACCAATGGTCATTCATGAACAATTAATGGCACCCATGTTCTCTATGAAATATGCCACTTCATGTAAAATCCTCCAATATATGGAGTTTTGTGCCAGAAAATCTTCCAACATCCTTGTTTTGAAAAATACTGGAAATATGGAATTCATCATATGCAGTATATTTCAACTTGCCTGGAACAACTTCTACTTCACCCTTGATGGTAACTTCAACTCTGCCATTTCCTATGGCTCCAAATTTCAAGACATCAAACTTGGTTGTTGACTCACATCACCTGCCTTTTCTGACTTTGAATTTGCACAAGACAACTACCCCACTTGCATTGAGAACCTTTATGGTCTCAAAGAATCAATCAAGCACAAAAAAAACAACAGACCCATGAGTTGCATGTCTCAATATCTTGGTAAGATCCAATTCAAACTACTTCGTCCTTTGTTTGAAGTAAGTACATTTCACAAGCTGCTCTAACTCTATTGCTTCTAAGACTAGGCACTCACTGAGAGCTTCATGCAGCCAAAGCCTGTCATTACCAAGTTCTAAGAAGAGCATAAGGTCCAAAGCCTTAATGTGGTTACTTTGGCATCCAGTGAACCTGTCATATCCCATATAATTTGACAAGTCCAACTCCAGACTTCTGTCCACAACTCAGTGTGTTCTCTTATGGAACATACTTCTATGCTCTCAGACTTGTGTGTAGTAATCTCATCTCCTATCTATACATACCTATGCTTCTTCATCTGTCCTAGTCTTGCCCTGTAAACACCTTTGATCCAGTATCTGTCTCGCTAAGAAGCACCGCTCTGGCAAGGTACCAACTCTGTTACTCTGCCTCCACTACTAATACCTTTGTCTCAACTGTATATAAATCCTCAGTATGACTCCTGTATATACAGTTTGAATATCAGATCTGAACATCACTCCTGTCCTCCGTTTGAGTCTCAACGACTCACTCTGATCTCCATTCAACTTGACGTTTGACCACATTGAGTCCATACCTCTGATCCTTCTATGTCCTCAAAATCTGGGACATCAGACTCAAGCAAGGGCATATCACATAAGGTGAAGCCAAGTCCCAACACCTTCAAGTAACTCCAGTTCACTGGAGTTGCATTGGAGTTGTCTGTTCTTAATAGTATATTCAAACTCCCACTTGCAAACGAGTCTCTCACATTATAGCTACATGTACTACTAGATCCCAGACTTGTGCCCTAGGTGCATACCCCTCTGCATCTCCATGATACAACCTGTTCAGCATGTTCAGCAGCAGTCAGTAAGGCCCAGAACTTGTCGACCAGTTCTGAAGCTTCTCCACTCAATGAACCCCCACCTCCACCTCACAGTCATGACCACTCCCAGAGTCCCCTACTCCAGGAGCATGCATCATTGAGTTATCCACCGACAATGACTCCACCACCTCCCTACTCACAAGCCAACACTCTAGTCAAAGAGTGCAAGCTGTCCTCTTCCCAAATGACAATATTCCAGACGTTCCCGGAGATGACCCATCAGATGATGATTCTGACTTCTTCAACGATGATGTTCCCTCAGACTCTGACAATGAGCATGTCCTGCAAGACAACCTTACACCACTTGCCAATGCCATCAAAGGCCTCACTCACTCCACACATCATCCCTCTGACCATACACCACGCATTAAAGTCCAGGAACTGGACCAGTTTGATGGGACAGAGCCCTGCAAACTTTGGGTTTTCCAAATACAGTGCAAACTCAACCTCCAAGACCACTGAAGGCTTTCAGGACAGACCGCACCAAAGTTACCTTTGTACAGTCCTACCTAAAGGGCATGGCACTAGAATGGTTTGAATCAGACCTCCTCCAGATGAAAGATCCTGCCTTTTGTCCTCTTTGGATGGATGACTTCAAAGAGTTCATCCTAGAACTCCAGACCAATTTCAGTCCACATGACCCCATTGGAGATGCAGAGCACCAACTCAACCACTTGTCAATGAAAGATACTCAACACATAAACAAGTATGTGGTCGAGTTTAACAGGATCACTTTGCAAGTCTGTGATTACAGAGAAGGAGCCCTCCAGGACCACTTTTATAACAGTCTGCCAGACCATATCAAGGATGAGCTATTGCATGTTGGGAAACCCCTGATGCTCTCCAATCTCTGAAGTCTTGCACAGGCTATTGATGTGCACTATTGGAAGTGCAAGTTGGAAGTCAGCAGGCAGACAAAAGTATCAATCCCATCCTTCACCTTCAAACCATCCATCCCTGCCACATCATCCTCTCCACACCCCTCTGGTAGCACCAAGGACTCCAAGGAGTCCAAAGGCAAAGGAACTACCACCTCCACCCATCCAAAGCCAGACTTGTCATCCAAATTAGGAAAAGATGGCAAGCTCACCTCAGATGAGAGGAAGCGCAGGTTCAATAACAAGCTTTGCATGTTTTGTGGCCAAGCTGGCACCATGGCAAAGAATTTCCCAAAGTTGACCTCCAGCACATCCAAGGGTTGTACCACAACCACAACTCTGGAAACCAAACTGGAGGTCTCCATCTCAGACAAAAAAATAATCCATGACCTCCATAACTCCACATAGACTAGAAGTCGCATTGAACCCACTTGTGCAGCTAAGAAGATCCACCTCAATGCGTCCACTCTTTCCAATCCCAAATCCCTCATGCCCTCTGTCTCCTTAGCCTCCTATCAAATTCCACCCTTTTCCATGCTCGTAGATTTGAGCTCCTCCGACTGTTTCATAGATACTTTATTCACTAATAAAAATAAACTTTCAACCTATCCCATCCCTCTGCTCAAGCTCCGTCTCTTTAATGGAACTACCAACAGTACAATCACCCAAGCCATTAATATCTCAGTCCACTTCACAACCGGTGACATCACCCTGACGACTTTCTATGTCACTCTGCTGGACTCTGCCTGTTCTATTGTACTAGGACATAACTGGCTCACTTGCCATAATCTGTTAATTGACTGGGTCATGAGCAACATAACGTTCCATTCATCTAAGCAGCCAGTGCCAGCAACCCCAAGCTCCCCTCCACAGCCTCCAAAATCCCTTCCTCCGGCTGACACCACACCAGATCCACCGCGTTTCTCCGACCGCAAAGCTCCGCCCATTGCGCTCGTTAGTGCGCCAGCATTTGCACTAGCCTGTCGCCTTGAAGGCTCCGTTCAATTTAGCTTGCAACTCCACCCCCAGAAGAGTGACCTCCGCTCCGCCTCCACCACTTCCCCAGAACCAGTCGACCTTTCCGGTGTTCCTCCGGAATACCACGATTTCTCTGATGTTTTCAACAAGAGCAAGGCTTCCCAGCTTGCTCCACACTGAGAACATGATCTGAAGATCGACCTGGAGGAAGGAGCTTCTCCTCCCTTGGGAACTACCTACTCCCTGTCCACCTCCAAACTCGGCTCTCTTCGTACTTTCCTTGATGAACACCTAGCCATGGGCTTCATCCGACCCTCTTCCTCCGCCCACGCCGCCCCAGTCCTCTTCATCCGCAAGAAGGACAGTTCACTCCGCCTTTGCGTCAACTTCCAAGGACTCAACAAGATCACAAAGAAAGACCGCTACCCACTCCCCCGTATCTCCGACCTCCTAGACACTCCGAGCCGCATGAAGATATATACCAAGATCGATCTCCGGCATGCCTACCACCTGGTCCGCATTGCCGATGGAGACAAATGGAAAACTTCCTTCCAAACGTGCTACAGCTCCTATGAGTGGCTGGTAATGCCTTTCGGCCTTACCAACACCCCTGCGGCTTTCCAACGGTTTGTCAATACCGTATTCGCAGATCTTCTAGATGTTAGCGTGATCATCTACCTGGACGACATCCTTATCTTCTCTGCAGACAAAACCGCCCACAGAGAACATGTCCGGGAAGTCCTCTGACAACTCCGCAAACATGGCCTTTACGCAAAACCCGAGAAGTGCGAATGGTCCACCGACACTACAGAGTACCTCGGCTACATCATCATGCCCTCCAGTCTTACTATGTCTTCGGACAAAGTCAAGGCCATGCAGGACTGGCTGGAACCTCGTAAAGTCAAGGACGTTCAGTTTTTCCTCGGATTCACTAACTTCTACCGGCGCTTTATCGCCAACTACTCTGACATCGTCATTCCGCTAACCCGGTTGACCTGCAAAGGTATTCCTTGGGTCTTCAGAGATGACTGTCAATCCGCCTTCCTTTTGCTAAAGGAAGCCTTCACCACCGCCCCCATCCTTACCCATTGGGCTCCTGATGCTCCGATGATCATAGAAACCGACGCCTCCAACTACACCATTGCCGGGATTCTCTCCATCCGCTGTCCGGATGAAGAACTCTGGCCCATCACCTTCTTTTCACGAATGCTGACCGCTCTGGAGCTCAATTACGACACACATAACAAGGAGCTCCTCGCCATCCATGAGTCCTTTCGGGCTTGGCGACATTACTTTGAAGGCTCAGGCACTCCAATCGACGTCGTTACCAACCACAAGAACTTGGAGTACTTCGCTACTTCGAAACTCCTGACCTGCCGGCAAGCCCGGTGGTCGGAGTTCCTCTTCCAATTCCACATGACCATCCATTTTCGCCCTGGATGCCTTGGTGCGAAACCTGATGCCCTTACTAGACGCTGGGACGTCTATCCCAAAGAGGGGAATAAGGACTATGCTCACGTCAATCCGCACAACTTCCGCCCTATCTTTACACAGGAACAGCTCGCTTCTTCCCTCCGCGCTACTTACCTCGCAGTACCGGTACTCCGGGCTGGCACCCTTTTCGATTTAGAGCAACTCCACAGCGACATCCTATCCACACTCCCCTCCGACCCACTCGCTGAACTACATATGTCCTCCCCAGACCCGGACTCACGCTGGTCAGTCGATGAAGACGGCTTCCTCCGTCTCGACAAACGCATCTATGTCCCCAACACTAATGACCTCCGACTCCGAGTCCTCTGCTACAAATACGACCATCCCCTCTCCGGACATTTCGGCCAAAACCTGACTTTGGAACTTGTATGCCGCGAATACACTTGGCCAAGGATACAGACGTTCGTCAAAGAATACGTCTCCTCCTGCACCACCTGTGCCTGTGCAAAGGTTCCAAGGCACCGACCCTATGGGTTGTTGAAACAACTCCCCATCCCCATAAAGCCATGGAATTCCATCTTTATGGATTTCATTGAGCAACTCCCCTTGTCCTCCGGATTCACCGCCATCCTCATCGTCGTGGATCGATTATCCAAACAGTGCATCTTCATCCCGATGTACAACACGGTAACTTCCCCGGACTTGGCAAAACTCTTCCTACTCCATGTCTTTTCTAAGCACGGAGTTTCCTCTCACATCACCTCCGATCGAACTTCAGAATTCATCTCACACTTCTTCCGCTCACTTGGGAAAGCCCTCGACATCTGCCTCCACTTTACCTCCGGCTATCACCCCGAAGGAGATGGTCAGACAGAACGTATGAACCAGACGCTCGAACAGTACCTCCGCATATATTGTAACTACCAGCAGGACAACTGGTCCGAACTCCTTCCGTTAGCGGAGTTCGCTTACAACAACGCTCTGAGTGCCACTACCAGCGTCTCCCCGTTCTTCACCAATAAAGGCTACCACCCCAACATCACAGTACACCCCGAGCGTGACCTCACCTCCCCCAAAGCCTGCGAATATTCCGTAGACCTCGATTCCCTCCACGATTACCTCCATGAAGAGATGGCTGCCGCCCAAAAGTGTTATCAAGGACCCGCAGATGCTAGGCAATCTCCAGCACTGGACTTCAAAGTCGGTGACCCAGTCTTTGTAAAAGCAAAGTACTTCCGCTCCACAAGGCCTTCGAAGAAACTTTCCGAGAAGAACCTAGGGCCCTACCCCTTCACTCTCCGACTCCCCGAGTCAATGAAGTCCATTCACCCGGTTTTTCATGTCTCACAACTAGAACCCTCCGTACCCAACACCATACCTAACCAGGTACAATCTCTGCCACCTCCGGTCGAAGTAGACGGAACTAATGGACGACAGGCGGAGGAGGTACGGGCGCGACAAAGCGTCGTACAGGGGAAGAAGAGGGCGTTGGTGGGGCAGCAATGCCTGCGCTGCGAACGCCGGGGGCTCGAGTGCGTGCTCGGCCCCGGCAAGTCCAAGTCGTGCATTGAGTGCCGCAACACCAAGGCGAAGTGCGAGCAGAGTGGGGAGGAGCAGCTGGAAAGGCGGAGAAAGCGGAGGAGGGTAGGAGAGGATGAGGCAGGGCCAAGTGGCTCCAATGGGGATGAAGCAGGGGCAGGAGCGATGGCGGGGCTCTCGGAGATCCGGGAGGCTCTGAAGTCGCAAAACAGGTGGCTTGACTGGCAGAACTCTCTGCTGGAGCACCTGGTGGAGTTGAAGGCGGAGGAGGTGTATGGGAGTGAGGAGTCGGAGTCGGAGGTGGGGGAAGGGGAGGAGAAGGAGGTGGAGTTGGAGTTGGCCAGGTTGGCCACAGAGATAATCGAGGAAAACGAGGAGGGAGAGGAGGAGGGAGAAGAAGAGGAAGAGGAAGAAGGAGAGGAAGTAGAGATATAGTAGACTACTTGTTTCTCTTTTTTTTCTTTTCTTAATGGGATTGTGTTTGGTCATGTGGAATGAGGTCCGGGCTTGTCCGGATAGTGAGTGTGATAGTTGCGGACAAGTTCGGAAGCATGGCCGAGTTCGGTGGCTAAAAGCTAGGAGGTTTCTTCGTCTGTTCCTTCGTATCCCGAC